>JAOEHT020286576.1:0-10366 GCA_025448195.2 Parazoanthus atlanticus
GTCTTTGCGCTGGGAGTGGTTGCCCATTCTCCCAAGCCAGTGGCTTATGTTTAATTGCTCGACGGCACAGATTTTGGCGTGAAAGTCGATTTTGTGGAGGGAGGAAAACCGGAGAGCCCGGAGAAAAACCCTCGGAGTCAGAAGGATATTGACAAATCTCAGCCCACATGCGAAGCCCAGGACTCGATTCCGGGTCCACAGAGGTGAGAGGCACGAGCGCTTATATATTACCACTCGGCCATCCTGACTCCCCATGGTTTGATGGAACTTCCAATCAAATTTCTTTATCTAGGAAAATGAAGTCTGGTGTTTGTAAAGTTCATTAGAACACTCCGGGAATCCCAATTACATAACCCCAAATCACAGCCTAAATCAGTTTCCAAGAAGTAAACCCAATTGTGGGTTAAAATCTTAACCCTGGGCTAGCGTTAACCTACTTTCGAACAACTGGGCCCTGGGCATCAGATGGGGGTATGGGTTGAGGAGGGTAATGGGAAACATAGAGGGGGACTTCTCGGTTCCTCTTTGGTTCCTCTCCTTTGACCTGATCAGAAATGGTGGAGTCGAGTGTATTTGACTTTGACAGGAGCCCATTGCAAGGTCAGTGTCCTGTCTCTGTGGTATTAACAGTATTTGACAAATATGGCTATTATGCATAAATGCCAAGACAAGAAATAGATGTGGTACCTGTTGTCCAACCGATCCTAAGTCATGTTGCCAAATTGCCTGCCCAACAAAATTGTATTGACACGTATAAAATAAATTTGAAAATTGCTTAACTTTTCGACTACAGTCCTGTTTAAGTGCTGCATGAGCAGATTAGACATGTCTATAAAAACAAAGTTTAAATCTAAATTATGACTGGTTGATCTCAAGCCTGTAGCCCTTCTTCAATTTGTCTGAAATACAATACCATGATTTTGTCATGTCAGATCATAGAGTCTTATTTTAAGTTGATGAAAAGCCTTCCTGAAGATGCTTATTCCCTTCCGAGGGAGGGTACCACTGCGAAGGAAAATAAATATCTTCATGAGGAAAATGTATTATTTCTAAAGCCCAGGTAATAATTACTTTCTTTAAAGTTGTTAACAAATATAAAAATGTTAAAAAAAATATATTAATTCCGACCGACCGATCCTAATTTTTTAAGGGTGTATGACAGGAGCCACACATATTATTTTGTTTGGCCTAATTAAGTTTACTAAAACATGTGGCAAAAACATGTAAATGCTGCAAATCTCGTTGTGGAGTGAAAGGGTTAACAAGTGTTTCTTTTTCCAACAGTTGGTGGTTTGGTGTGCGATGCTTTATGGGTAGTGCTGGTTGCAGCCCTGCAAGTGGGGTCAGAGGAGCGATGTTCATCTGTACATATATCGCAACTTTGATTGGCAACTGCAACCTGTTAAGATATGCCGAGGGAGCCACGTTTCTGGCAGTTGTCATGGTAACTACCTGAAATTGGATCACGATATGAAGTAAATAAATCTGAGTTCAGCCCACAATGTTCGGAGATGAGCCCACTTTCTCCTTTCTTTCAGGGGTAGAACAGGCCTAATCCCCAAACAGTGGCTGGACACTGAGTCTAGTTCAAGTGCGGATCCATACCAGTTTCCATCGATCATGGATGGACATCCGTCGCGTTTTTGGAATGCATATTTTTCTACTTTACCTGACACAATATTTCCTTATATTTAAAAATTTTGCACTTTCGACAGTCCAAATTTGGCAAACCGATCAGATTCAGCCTTTGGTATATTTGCTTCTAAGTTCTAGCTAGTTCTGCGCCAACCAACATATAAAGTTCATCGGCATATTTTTCTCACTTTCATGCTAAAATATTGAAAAATCAAGCTACCAGATTGGCCATGTTGGAAGCTAACACTGTTTGCACGTTTAAGAGATAATTGTCAGTTTGACGGCTTTTGCAACAAAATGTATTGTTTAAAAGGGACAAGGCTCTTGAAAGTCAGCTAAGACGATTTTCGATAGAGGAGACTACTTTCACTGTGGCTTAAAAAATCATAACGTTACAGTTATTGAACCCGCTATAGAACATTTGAACATGGACACATTAAGATTTACACCTTGTTAAGACAGACACCTTGTTAAAATGATCACATTATTAAGATTGACTATAAGAAGGAATCCTAAGATGGACACTTTGTTGAAATGGTCAACTTGTTAAGATGATCACCTTGTTAAGATGGACGTGTTTTTAGGATGAACTCTTAAGACGGAATCCTTGTTAAGATGGACACTTTGTTAAGATGATCACCTTGTTAATTACATAAGATGATCACGTTGTTAAGATGGACACCTTGTTAAACCTGGTCTCTACTGAAGACAGAATCCTTTTTAAGGTTGACACCTTGTTAAGATGGTCAACTTGTTTTGAAGATCACCTTCTAAGATAGGCTCTATGACAGAATCCTTACGTGTTACTTAAATGGACACTGTTAAGATGATCACTTTATTAAGACAGACGTCGTTTTAGGATGGACGCTTAAGACGAAATCCTTGTTAAGATGGACACTTTGTTAAGGTGATCACCTTGTTAAGATGGACACCTTATTAGCCTGGTCTCTATTAAAGACTGAATCCTTGTTAAGATGGTCAGCTTATGAAGAAATTTACCTTCTTACTTAAGATAGACTCTATGACGGAATCCTTGTTACTTAGATGGACACTTTGTTAAGATGGACACCTTGTTAGGATGATCACCTTGTTAAGATTGTCACCTTGTTAAGATGACAACATTGTTAAGGTAGACTCTAAGACGGAATCCTTGTTAAGATGGACGCTTTATTAAAATGGACACCTTGTTAAGATGATCACCTTGTTGAGATGGACACCTTGTTAAGATTATCACATTGTTAAGGTAGACTCTAAGACGGTATCCTTGTTAAGATGGACATTTTATTAAGATGGACACCATGTTAAGATGATCACCTTGTTAAGATGGACACCTTGTTAAGCCTGGCCTTTATTAAAGACGGAATTTTTGTTAAGTTGGACATCTTGTTAAGATGATCAACTTGTTAAAATCCATGGAAACGGTATTAAGATCACAAACATCGTTAAGATAGACACTCACTTAAGACAGATACTATTTTGAGACAAACCTTGTTGAGATGGACACCTTGTTAGTAAGATATATATTATATACCTTGTAAAGAGGACACCTTGTTAAGATGTAAAGCATTGTTAAGACAGACACTCTGTTAAGGCCAAAGCCATTTTGCGACATACCTTATTGAGATGTTAAGACGAACTTTTTTAAGGATTGACACCATGTTATTAGACAGACTGATCACGTTAAGATGAAACCGTGTTAAAACAAAGACTTTGTCAAGACGGCTACTGCCTCGCTGAGATTATGATAGACACCATATTCATATGCACATCTTCTTAAGAAGGACATCTATGAAAACAAACATCTTATAAACGCAAATGCAGGGACCGCGGAGATACTATGATATTTGGGGGACTGACTAGTGACTCACGATCAAAGTCAGGGGGCTGGGCTGAATACAGTTCCATTTCCCCACACCGTCTTCACAATCCCTGAAATGTGGGCTAACGAGTTAGTGACGCAGAAAGCAGAAAGCTACGACTGTACTTAGTATTAAATGTAACTGAAGTTATGTGTTTTAGTTCCTCATTAAAGGTCGATGCTCCCTGTCAATGTTTTGGTGTTTTGCTTCATCTTCAGTGCAGCCACTATACATTTTTGCAGATTTCTCAGCTTGAGAGTTGTAGTGCTAACTTAACCTAAACCAAATATGTCGGCTGTGCTGTGCACACACTGCAGCTGCGAGTATCTTATGCTAAGTTGATTCTTTTTAAGGCACTTGTGACCCCCCTGGGTTTCTTGTTCTGGACGCTGTTTCAGGAGGAACCATTCCAGTGGCATCCGCAAGGGCACGTGAGCACCTGGTTTAGTATCGGAGGTCTGGTGTTAATGGTTCCTTGTATTTTCATCTATAACACTGGGTAAGCCAATTTGAAATCCTCCTCTCCCCTCCGCACCATTCTACGCTGCTCCTTTCTTCTCTTGTCTTGCCTTGCTTTCCATTCCTCTGTTCTTTACATCTCTTCTGATCTCATCTGTTCTCGTTAATCGTTTCATCCAATCTCCTCTCTTTTCATTGGTTCCCATCTTATCCTTTCCCACCTCATCTAGCTCTATCTCATTTTATCTCACTGTTTTAATATCTTCATCCCTCCTTTCGTTCTTTCTCATCTTATACCTTCCCTGTCCTTCTTGTCCCATCTCACCTTAAGTCACCTTATCTTACCCTAACAGTTCACCAGATAATACGGAACGAGGGAGGCAAGAAGTATCTTGTACGTGCTACATAAGAGACGTGAAAGAGAAAGATCCACTGCTAAACAGCCCACCACCACACCATGGAGAAACATCGTCTTCACACAATGTTTAGCTTTAATTATTTCTGTAATGAACATTTCAAAATTAAAATATCTAATAGGCACCCGAAGTAAAGAAACGTGATTCCATGCTTTAAGTTGCCACATTGTCAGTTCAGTTTGAAGGTTGCCTGGAAATTACTACGAAACCGTCGGTCAGATTTTGGTTTTCAGTAGAGGGAATTGCAACTTTCATCCAATAGACATTTATAGAAATTGCCACTCTATCAGTCACAGAGAAGATATAATAATGCTATTGAGTGGGCGAGAAGGGTTGTCAATAAGTCTCAATGAAAAGAAAGGGTTACGGTTATAAATGGTTAGGTTTAGGCCACACCAGTTTTATTACTTGTTTTGCGAACCCGGCGGTTCGATTTTTGCTGAAATGCAAAAAAACGAGTTTCACAATGAAAGGAAAATTGAAGTAATTATGAATTTTTTTATTCAAAGAGATGAATTTTCTAGTTTGATTAATATAAATGTTTTAAATTGCGTAATAAACCTTTATTTAATATACTGTAATGGTGTGTTGTGTAGATCATGCCCAAAGTTTTTTTAAAATGTCTTTTGTGGTAGTGAAAATCGTGTGAAACCTTTTTTCCTCTTTTTTACCGCCTCCGGTCCTCAATATTGATCTGAAAAATCCGGTTTAGGTTTAGGACCCGAATTGTATCCATTGACTCATTAGGAGTAAGGCTGGGGATTGGTTTTGATATTTAGAAGTTTCTAATGTCAAATAGAAATGTCTTGTCCAAAGGAAGGCAGCGTGGCCGAGCGCTGACTCGTAACCCGGAAATCCCGAGTTCGAGTCCTCTGTCCGCCGGCCACGCTGGTGTGTATAGTCTCCTGCCAGTTGGGGTTTTTAACCCTTATGATTTATTGTGTGTAACCATAGTTAATAAAGCGAACTGGTTAAGAAATTCGGCCAGTTTCTTTGTTATATGTTTTTGTTCTCTACTTCTTTTGTTCGTTGGCTTTGACCGTACTCAAAACACAAAAGGTATTGAAATGCATGTGAACAACTAACCAGTAGAAACGTTTGGGCTCGCACGTGAAACAAAACAATGTGCACGGTCACGGTTTGTTCGACATAAAACAAAACAGCTTTGTACACTCCTTTTGAATTATGTTGAGCTTCACAACCAGTTATTTCTATCAAATATGGTGTAACGTGGCACTGCAAAGCCCCTTACGGGGAGCTGTCACTAGAAAGTTTCTATTTTTTTTTTTTTTTTTTTTTTTGTCGGTAACACTGGCCACACAGTTGAATAACTTAATTGAAAAGATAGAAATTTTTGAGTTTGCCTCAATGTCTCAAAGACTTGTGAAAACAATTGCTTCATCAAAGCTTGATACATCTTGATGGTGACTGCTGCCTGTCAAATGAGAATTGCTGTGCTTGTGATTCGGCAGAAATTTTGGCATTTTAAACAAAGCCAGAGAAATCCAAGATGGCGTTTATGCGAGACGGAGAAAGATATACATTACAAGTAGACTATTAATACTGAAATAGTCTCCCCTCACTCTGTGTTACCAATTGCATTTCTGCTACCCTCTCTCCTGGGTTTGTAGCTTCCTGGAAAGTCCTGGAACTTTTTTTCTCCTGGAAAATTCTTGAAAGTCAGGACTGGAATGTTGTTGTACATAGTTACTGGAAAACTCCTGGAAATGAAGCAAAACCAGCACTTTGGAATATTTTTTGTTTGGCTGTTTTGGAAAGATAAATAAAATTAAAAGTATATGTATTTTTCAGTTAGATTGAGCACAATTCTGCTATGAAAGTGTGACAAAAACTATTGGCAATTCTTTAAAAAAAAACTTCTGGAAAACTCCTAGAAAAACTTTCAGTAAGTGTACAAACCTTGTCTCTCCTTTTTACCTCTCTCTACCTTTTCTTGCCCTTCAAATAAAAAGGAAAATTATTTAAACATGTGTCATCAAGGAGCTTGATAAACAATAAGAAAAGGTTGAAACATAAACTTAATGGGATATTTATATTTATGCCATGCCTTGAAAAATACAACCAATCAGAGGCCAGGATTGCCGTTGCATATTCTGTGGCCAGTATGCAACGGGTAGTATTCACTCAACCTTCCCATCATTACTTGTGCGCAACAGTTATGCTGGTGTCCTTTAATTTTGAAGTCTTTTCAAAATCAGCTCCAATACTTCTCAACTCTTGCGAATGTTTCCGAACAGTTCCGATCATGTCTGAACATTTCTGATGATTTCCGAGCTCTTCCAAAGATTTCCCTAAATTTTACAAAGATTTAGGCATGGCATAAATTAGTTATGCAATGTTTTCTCATGGGATACCGTGGAAAATGCCACTTGTCACTTCCGTATACACACTCGCCTAAAGGCTCATGTGTATACGGAAAATACATCAAGTGACGCGTGGCATATTCCACGGTATCCCACTTGAAAGTATTGCATAACTAGTATCTATCAACCATGGATTTGTCTAATTTGCTTCATAATAAATTAAATGTCTAACCTTGGTGTGTTTCCACCCCTCAGGTCTTTTTATGATCATTGGTCTTGTGTTGTACCCAGCTGGTTGGGGCTCATATAGGGTGAAGGAACTTTGTGCATTGCCTTACGAGAAGGCAGGGCCATTTATCATCAACCAATGCGAGCTGGGCTGGGCGTTTTATGCTGTGCTCGGAGGAACTCTTGTGGCTTTTGTTTGTTCTATTTTGTCGGCACAAGCAGAGAAATCAACCTCTAGTGACAAAGTCCAAGATGAAATTTCTGATGGAAAGACAGTGATTTGCTTAGTATAACATTGACATTTATTTCAAGAGATTGACGTAAATGAGTGGATACCATATTTCCTTAAATAAGTGATCTGATGGTTGAATAAGCTTTCCCCCCTCCCTTCCTGCAAGTGTGTGCTTCCCCCATAGCATAACACTTCAAAACCCCTCCCTACCTCAAACTTTGAATTCGGTGTATGGGTTTTTAAATTAAAGAAATTGCATAAAATGTCTCGTTATTTTAAGAATTTTTTAAAAGGTTGCATTTAATAAGTTAATGCAGTTAAACAATAAGCATCTCTGTTCACTAAAATTGCATTTTAGCATTAAGTGTTCAAAGCATACAATCATGTACTTTGGGGGGAGGGGGTCCATGACAGAATACACAGTGAGAAATGTTGATGCATTTCTTTAAAATACATTGTTGTTGAAAAATTGACTGTACATTTATGGGAGGGGACAGGGTACCAAGGGAGACTCATATGCTTTGTACACTTGTAAATGTTATAATTTGTGAATAACTCCTTTGCTACCTCAGTTTAGTATTCTTGTATGGTAAAAGAGAAAAAAATTGTTACTGAAAATGTAAATTTGCTGCAAGTTAAAATCATTGTTTTAAAATAATTTTAAAAGCTCTTAGCATCTTAAGTGCCTCAAGGAAGAATTACAATATAATTCTACATATAACTCCTCTTGACTGTTGGCAGTCCTGGACATGAAGCCGTTCACAAACAATGGACACCCTATGTATGTACAGCTAATTTAAATAACTATGACATGATAACACTGTTTTGTTAGGAAATGTCTTCACACTGGTGTGAGGTATTTTAAACAGCTTATGGTAATAATTGCATCCATGGAAAAACACAGATTGTCTGCATTCTCAGATTCTTGTGGGTGCTGGCTTATAATTTAATATGGTGAACCTATACTATTCATAAAAAGGTTTTATAGGCTTTGAGTAAAAATGCGTAGTAAAACTAAATGTTCAAGATTGACTTAAATGATTCGGAATGACTTCTGATGGGGAGTACAATTATTGCATTTTTCAACAAATATATGCAGCCCTGCCACTTTCAGCAAAATCTACATGTTTATAATGTAGTTTTGCTTCAGTTTAGGAGCCAGGTTCAATCAAACCTTATGAACGATGCTTGGATCTGCCACAGCAATTTTTTGAGTCTTGTTGTTCAATCTCTAAACATCAATTTAGAAGCATTGGGCCATGTTACATACAACTGTTAAACTTGTTTGACACTTTTAAGGCCAAGGGGTGGTCTGTTGGAAATGGCAATCAGCAGAGCCAATGGAATTACGCTTATGCTTTTCCCTGACCTAACTAATTGCCCCCGGGTCTCCAGGAACAACATTGAATATTAGGTCAGGCAGCAGGTGACTAAACTGATTATACAGATCTTTTACATTTGGCAATTGTCATAAATGCTGTATTTCAAATTGGTTTTGTGAAAAGTCTGAGATAGTTCAATTAAATTTTGATCAAAAAAAATTTAAAATTTTTAAAGAACTAATACTAAGGCAATCATTGTATATGTTGTTGGTGTCTGGATTAAAAGTAATTTTATTCTTCTTCATTTTTGCAAAAATGTTTGTTGCTAGAGAAGAGATGGCAACAGCGTAGAAACTGATCTACTGATCACTGCCTTTTCAATCCTGATAATTAACATGCAATGAGTGTGTGATTAGAATATACAAATTATGTTCAGAGATTAGTAAGCAGCAGTTGAAGTGGACATTCTATTTTGCAAATATAATTGGTCCTGTTAAATAGACCATGTATAGTTGGGGAAATTTTGAAACGTTGTTGAATAGTAGTTTCTTTTTAAATAAGAAATGTTGTGGAACTGAGTAGCTTTTAAAATACTAGCTGACTTCCAGAAACCTAAACACTTATTTTTTAGAACTAAGGCTCAAAACTTCCAGACAGTGTGGATAATAGTTTTGATTTTAAAATATTGTAAAAATAAAAACTATTAATGAATGTTTTTGTGTCATTTGCTATAATAATTCTAAAATAAAAATTAAGATCTGTTTCCAGATCTATAGTGTAATTCACACACCTGGGTTCTAAAACGTGGAAATTAAGAAATCTAGTTTTATGTCTGTTTTATGGAATGAATCTTAACATTTTTGGTAAGGCCACAGTTTTTTAATCTTTAGCTTTATGGATACTTTATGGATTTTTCTCAAAATTTCCTAATTTTGAGAAACAATATTATTTGCCTTTTATTTTTTACATTAATTTTGTTTTTGAATTTTATTTAAAACGAATCAGGTTTTATCACATTAATCCTCATTCCTGCTTTGTGACTTTCCATGCTAAAAACAGATTTCCAAGTTTAAGGAGATTTACAGACTTCAATATTTTGGCTATCGATGGAGTAGAGAAACATTGGAATGCTTGTAAAAAAATTGAAATGAACCTGAGGGGGCTGAATTTAATTTTTGTTCCCTCCACCGCTCCTAATTTCTTGTCAAAATATTCCGTTAACCTAAAGGTTCAAAAACTGTGGCCTAACGGAGTTATGACAAATAACTTGAGACTAAGAACAGTCCCTGTTTTCCCTCTTGAATTTTTCGAGAAGAAAGAAATAGCAAAAGATATACCGTAGTTATTCACTTTTAAGGCGCACTCACTGATGACTTTCTTGATACTGTTTAATTCCAAATATACGCTCCCCGAACGAAGGCCCACTAAATCTGGGATGCAAGAAATTATTTCCAATTCTGTATATCCCCATGGGCTTGTATTTGGAGGGGGCTTACGACAAGTCTTGAAATTGTAAACCAAAATTTTGACACGATTTAAATTTGGAGCCGTTCTTTCTAAATACGGTTAACAAGTCGACTGATTACTGTAAAATATTTTAGAGTCTCTGTTATATTAAATTAAAGCCCAGATTGTTGAATACTATTTCAGTCTGCAGACAGTTATATCAGTAAAATGGCCAATTATTGTGTTAACTACTAATCTGTCACTGTTTCAGAACAATTTTTGAGATTCCGGTTACACTTTTTCTTTTTAAGAACAAACTTTTAATAAGAACAGTGAGGCTCAAATCGCCTGAAAAATAACAAATTAAAAACAATCTGAGGCTGAAATGAAAATGTTAAGAAAAATAATAAATTTAATAAAAATGGTGAAACGCAGCAAGCAATCA
>JAOEHT020286668.1:0-10364 GCA_025448195.2 Parazoanthus atlanticus
AATTCTTCAGTTCTTTTTTAAATGTAAATTTAATGTAAATGGTGCAAATAAATGTTGTTGTTGTTGTTGTTGTTGTTATTTCGGAAGAGCTACCTGTGCTAGATGAGATCATCAAGTCTCTCACAGGTTAAGAGACACCTGTTAAGGCAAGGAACATATCTAATACAGATCCAAGGAATGCAACATCTGAGCAGCTATTCCTACTCAACATAATGCTTTGCTGGTGTTATCTGGATTCTGTCATGCTTTTACCAAGTATGTTTTTTGTATGTGTTTGTGTGACTGATCCAAATAATCGACTTAATTAAGGGTGCATTCGATTGACCTCGGATATTACGGAATAGGAATACAGGAGTAAATTCAGGAAGGGTGACTTTATTCAGTGGAACCGAATGAGAATGAATGGCGAAACGGAAAAAGCCCCCAAACTCTAAAAGGCAGAATTGTAAAAAATAGAGATTACTAATTTTTAATTTTTAAAAAAATTAAATTAAACTCCCATTAACTTGAGATTAAATGTCATTGTAATAAACGCCGCTCTTAATAAACCCCACTTTAGCCAACGTTACTCTTTAATAAACGCCCCTTTCCAATAATCGCCCTCTTATAAACGCCCCTCTAATCAACTCCACTCTAGTAAACGCCACTCAATAAACGCCACCCTATTTAATGATTATTATTAATTGTCCACGCAAGAGGGAAAGTACTGAACACTAAAAACAATTAGAAAGGAGTTAACACTTCATTTCATTATTCAATTAAATCCTGGGTTCTGATTGGTTGAAACCCGAAAATTGGCAAAAAAGGAGAAAAGGAGTTTTTTTCTTTTTTAAACTTATTATTTACTAGGACCCTAAGCCTTGCTCACGATGAAATATTAAAGAGATCGTATGCGCCATGAGATTGGTAACCAAAAGTCTGAAACACAAAGCCTCGAGATGCTCGTTCACTTGGTATTTGTCGTGTTTACTTGATCATATAAAGTTAGGTACTAAACATTAAACCATTAAAGTGGTTCATTTTATAATGTCATGATATATTTTCTATTTTCAGTCACAAGTTCATGCTCTTTTCACTTGCTCAAAAGATGATCTCCCAGAACAATTGGCAGCAGAGCACATGTCCATGGGAGAAAAGGAAGACAATGTCAATGATATCTCGACTCCCTTGCACGAACCACAATCAAAGGATAAAGACGTCTAGGTTCCCGAATTGCATAATCGTGGGTATAGGTACTTGTATGACTCTAGAAAACGGGAGATACGAATCGAAATTATCACCCAACTAGATACTTTGCTGCAAATATACACCGCACAAGAGCCTGCATCGCCAGTGAGTGACATTCTTAGACATTTGTCAGTGTATTTCCTTCCTACAAATCTGAAATCCAAGCAGTTGCTGCAAGTCTTGCCAGCAAAATAATTAATTCATTGGTAAAAGAATACAATGAATCCAAGAACAAGGAAACCACGAAAACGTATTCGAAAGCTGGGAGGCAAGATCAAATAAAAAATACACATTAGCAAGACTTTTGCTGAGAGTAAGATTTCAACAGATGATTCTAAAAGTTCAGGAAAAAATAGAGTTGAAGCAGCAAAGACAGTTTGACGAGCAAGTGTGCATGGGAATGAAAGACGGCACTTACTGTCAATTGTTGCATGGGATTTTCCCTACCAACTACTGCAGCAACAGTTTGGATGTTCAGAGCAGAACAGTAACAGCTTACACGCTGTCTTGTTTGGGAGGGGTGGCTCTGTACGGGATGGTACCACTTTTTCCCGGCAAGTTGTGTCACAAGAAGCGATTGATTAGTTCACCTGGTTTATTAACCTGGAAGACATCACTCGGCTATCGCCCTGTAGAAGTGTGTTGGTCGATGAAAAGAAACAGGTGTCAGATACTGGCAATGTTCTATCAACCACTTACGCTACCACTTCACTGCGGCGTACCTCAGGGAAGTACATTAGGGCCTTCAGTATTCAACATCTTTGTGAATGACATCAACCAAGCTGTCAACAACTCATCCTTACACATCTACGCTGATGATACCACTCAGTATGCCGACGATTTCTGTCCAGCAGTGATTCAAGTACACACTTAATCAAGACATTCAGGTGCTGTCTGGTTGGTTCAATGAGAACATTCTGCAAATAAATGGTCCCAAAACACAAGCAATCATTCTGGGGAAATCTAGTTACAACTATGATCTCAGGATTGTAAACAGCACAAAAAAAATTAAAGATACAGTAATTCCTGTAATAGGAATCAACAATTCTCTAAGAAATAAACTTAAACATGCAAACCACTATGGTCTAAGAACACTAATGAACCTTGGTAATAACGTAACCTACGAATCAGTCCTGAACTTAACTTCCATGCGCTCATTAGAGCATGACGGCTTGAACAGTCATTAATCGTAGTCCATAAAAGCTTCAAACAACAAGGTCCAACTTACAACTCTAGTTTTTTTAAGCCCCGTATCACTCCATACACCTTACGAGGTTATGGCCATAATGTTGCGCAAGAATCATATAACAGCAGTTACCTACACAACTCATTTTCTCACATTGTCTCTCGCATCTGGAACCAGTTACCATCATCAACTAAATCTTCGTCCTCACTGTCTCAATTCCGAAATCTAATTAAACTATCTGATTTAGCTGGCTGCCAATGCAACAAATGTATATAATTGTATGTGATTTGGTAATGTTAAAGTGTAGGTTTTTGTAGCTTCGTGTTAAATCTTATATTTTTTATTAGGCAGTTGTAGTACGAATTTCGACCAACACTCACCTGGTTCTTATCAAAGACGGTAATACACTCGAAACATAACTGTATATATTTATTTGGAAAAATACTTAAGAGAACACCGTTTACACAAAGGAGGCGAAATTTCTAGGGGAGGGCGAGATCCCCAGGGGGGGACGGCAAAATTCCCAGCGATTTCGCCTGACGGCCGCTGGGGTAAGAAATATCCCAGGGAGAGAGGGGATGCCAGGGGGGGGATCCCTACAACAGCGGGACCTAGATGATCACAGAGTTCTAACTGACTGCATCAAAAGTTCTGCACTCATTTGCAAGGTGAACGAAGGTTCAAAGGTGCGTCCCAGACACAACCAGGGGTTTAGGACGTTTGCCAATTGATCACAGGCCACCCAGCCCCAGTTTTAAACAATATACTTTGATTTAAAACCATGTTCAAAGCAATCATGATAAAAAGTAAATCCGAGTTAAATGGCTTATAAGAGCGCTTGTCTGAGAAAACCAGGCAGAGGTGAAAGTAAGGGGTCGGCCGATTTCCTTCAAACTTTCACCATTTAATGTCTGTCCGAAATGATAAAGAATGATGGTATTTAGCGACTCTCTTGATGTTTCATTTCGTAGTTTGACCACCCCCCCCTTGTTTTGGCCCTGACCGACCCTGACGTCACGTGAAATATATGCAAAGTTTGAAGCTCAATAAAATATATTTTGCGCCATTTCTGGCGACTCATATTGATTGATTGTGTTGTTTACCGTCTAAATTACGTTATAAATGGGAAATATCTCGTCTTGAAATAAAACCGAATTTTTCAGCGAATTTTGTAATTTCCTTGCGTTCACGAAATTGTCTTAGGCCGAATTTGAGGCAATTTCGAAACCAATTTTCTCAAAGGTGCGGCGTTCCTTTCCGAGAATTTTAAGATATTTTTCAAGCCCAACATCTGTTCTCCCCAAATCAGTAAACTCTAACTTGAGCCATTAAAATGTGTTCGCGTGAGCCGCACTCAAAGTCAGCGATTATTTGGCATTTTTGCCAATTAAATTCCTCTTGCGTGTGGCTCGCTCAAAGTAAACAAATTGCCCGTGCTTTTCCAGACGACCGATTTCTTTATTTAAATTAATAAGAATCTCTCACCTCTCGAAATATATTGTCTAAAGAGAGTCTAAATTAACTGTTGATAACAAACTTGCAACGATGATCGCGATTGTAACAGTACAGACATACAGAACTACCATCTGCCGATTAATTACGTACAGCATATTTTTACATGCGAAATTATTCTCTTGTTTTCGTCACACACAATTAAAACTCGGTAACAGACCTAATCTACCAATTTTCAAATGTAAAGTTTTCCTTAATAACACTGAATATTGGGATTTAACCGCAAAGGGTTAAATCTATCGATCACGTTACACTTAACGAAATCAACAAGCATTTGAGGTCACGCAAGGGAGCATTATAAATTCAAACATTTTCAAACCCAGTACACGATATCGCGAACTTAGTTGCGTGACCTCAAATGCTTGGCTCTATGCAGTGTGTTCGTTTACGACTTTCTAACTCAACTAGCAATATATCTCCGACATAACAGAAGATATATATAGAAGTAGTATCCTACTAAACTGGTCCTACTAAAATAATCCAGGAGCGCAGCAAGCTTTTGTCAAGTTGCACACTCAATTTATCAATCGATTAGCATTTATCAGTCGATTAGTGTTTTTCACTGTCAGCCAGACGAGTAGCTTGTCACAGGATACCTACAGTTTTACAGAAAAAACGAATCGCTGACACCACTGTGGATATAACAGCTCTTATTGTTGGCCAAAGAATATTTAAAAAAATTCTTCTGGCAATAAAAATATATATATTTTCCCGGAGTTTACGTGTTCACACGTGCGTATATGGCACTACGCCCCCGCGATCATTTTTGTAGTATCCATTACCCACCATATCTAGAGACATTCATTAAAACGTTTTCTTTAAGTTTTCCGGTTAAGCTAATGGAATATGTTCTTTCTCCAAAGATATAGAACATCCCGTGCTGTTTAGTCGCTAATATGCGGGCCACTTCGACAGTTTTAGTCGTTGAAACACCGGCAAGTTTTTACATATGTTTCTATGGGTGTGGTGTAGCTTTTCTTTCGCAGCAAGCTGCCAGAAGGTTCTGTGTCTAATTGTTTACAGATTGATTGGAGCTCTACAATCTTCAATGAGCCCAACTTTCCTTCATGGACAAGTTGGCATATGTTTCTTATGCCGACAACAATCGGATGATGGGGTGCAGCCACCTGTTCCATCACCTCGTTTCTTAGAGTCGCGAGCGCAGCCTCTGTCTCCTCAGCAGCAATGTCTTCTTCGTCTACTTGCTTCTGCGCTGCCGCTAGACGGGAAAACAGCTGCCTGATCTGTTGGGGTGTCCGCCATTCATCTGGCTTGAAAAGCAAGTTACCGTCAACACCTTTCCCCAGTTTCATTTGCCTGCTGACCTGAACAGGATCGGCCTTCTGCCCAATCCGGCTGCCGAGCTCGAATATGTTCACAAGGTATGTTTTCGTCTTATCAGTCATCCTTGACGGCTTTTTCGTGCTTTTCAAGGCCCAGTCTCGTGTCTTACCATCAGATGGTGATTGAGTGTCCTGGTCGAAGGCTCTGACTGCAGTTTGCAGGCGCTTACCAACCACTGTAACTCCAGTGACTCGGCTCGCCCATTTCTTGCGAATGGTGTCATATAATGACTCAGACTCAAGCTCTTTCTTGTGTTTTCCTGTGTCCATGTGGGCATCTGCTTCCTGTTGTGACTTGAAAGTTAGCACACAGCCACTCTCTTGACAGGAATATATGTCTGCGCTTGTTCTAGAACTTTCTCCCACTACTCCTTTCTCTTTCGTCAGTTGCCCAAACGGCTCAATCACCTTCAGATTAGTGTCTGGTTGAGCTGATATCTGAAGGTCACGATATTTCAATAGCCGACCAGGCCCGATGTCATACGCTCGCCATGATCGGATTCCGCCTTCTTCGCTGAATTGGAAATTGTTCAGCAAGCTAATTCCTGGTATTTTGTTGTCTTTGAGCACACCCTGCGAGATGTCTACCTCAACGACAGCAGCTCTGCATCCTTTCACACCTCCGTGAGACTCAAGAGCCTGCTTCATGTCCTCTGCAGTTAGGACATCGTGTTTCTCGTTCACCCACCTTTTGATGTGGGCCTTCATTGAGGCTGTCTTTCGATCACATATATCTTTGCCCGCTTGGGGGTCAGAGAAGTCGTAGCGCAGGACTTTTATACCAGAGCGCGCACTAATCTCCGGCAAGCTAAGAAGAAGTGCTCCGTTCTTGTAACAGCCAGCATTATCTGAGCGTAGGAAGGCTTGCTTGAGAATTGGATACTCTTCCTTCAGGGTTTTCAGAAGATGTTCGATGATGGAAGCAACAGCGAAGCTGTTTTGGGTGCATGTGTTGAACAGATGAACAAAACATTCAACTTAGAATTTCTCGACAGTTGACCTAGTGATAACAGCACTAACGTGCCAACTTCGACCACGCTTGCCGAAAAACTCGCTCATTTGTTCACGGAAATGATGCGGTAAAAATTTCATGGCCCAGTCCATCACTATCAAGGAACTTTCTTCATTGAGCTTGTCGAGTGCATCCTGCTTTGCCTCTTCTTGGTTAACAGAACGTAGCAGGTGTGCCTTCCAAGCGCTAATGTCCTGAACGCACTCTTTGTAATCGAACATCATTCTCGCTTTCTTTTCTTCACTCAAACCAGAATTCTCTAATTCTCGCAAAATGTCAGTGATCACGTTCTCCAAGGCGTCACATCTCTCGCAGTTGGTTTTGTGATTGTGGTTACACTCTCCGCGAAGGTCAGCAGAGTCATTGGAATGATCACTAAGAGCATGTACGGTGCAGTGGTCTGTGCAGTCTTCGTCACGACTGATGTGCAACTTGTAGTCCGTTTTTAGATACCTTTTTGCCTCCTTGAGGGCCTTGATTTTATTCTCTACCCTTCCTTCTCGAGCTCCATCTTCCTCGAGAGTTTGAACCACACCTACCAGATTTTCGAATGCCTGGGCACCGGCTGAAGTGACGTTGTCGAGACCTTGAAGTGATTTTTGCTTCGACGCAGAACAAACATCGAGTATTCTGAAAAGTGAACGATCACTAGCTGGCTCGAATGATTCTTGCTTGCAATAAGCAGCGTACCGCTCGATAACACGAGAGGGAATCAGTGTTCTTATTACTGCCGGTATGATGATATGCCCACCTGAGTCGAGTTTTAGATTCTTGGTTCCAAATGCCACATCCTGGAGAAGGTCTGGGCGGGCAATAAAATCAAGGAAGTGGTCAACTTTTGCAGCGTCAATTCTTGTGCGGAAGATGGGCGGTTCTGGGACGGGCTGGCCCTTACCTGTGTGGATCACGTGTTGCCGCGCCTGGTCAATGCGCCATTTTGAAAGCCCAGGTATCATTTGCTGGAGCTCGGCACGACTAAAATCGTTTGCAAAGAGCGACAAAATCTGTCTCTTAGTCTGCCACGATTCAGCCTCGTTATGAGCTTTAACCAATGCATCGATAATCCCAGAGTTCTGATCGAAGTATTTTCTTTTCGAGGACCCCCCAGAATTTTGATTTTCTAACAGAATTGGAGATTGACGAAGAGCGCTCCACATCTCGTTTTCTTGACCAGGACAGATAACGGAAAGCGTGGTAGTGATCGCCTCAGTAGCCTTCCGTATGTAGTACCGTTGTTGGGTATTTGAGATATCATCCCAGGAGGTGTTGAGGGTGGACAATAAGGGGCTGAACCGACCACTCGCGATACTGCCTACAGCCTCATTAAGAGATTTCCTCTTCTGCTGCTGGTCTTCCAGTTCATCAACCCAAATACTTACTTCTTGTTCATTAGAGCTCTGAGAAGACTGCGATGATGATATTGTTTGAGTGTCATCTGGTAGCGGCATTGGCGGTTCGTTTGAAGAACCAGGTATATCTCGAGTACCTTGGGGTTCCTGTAACATGAAAAATTAGTTTTGTCACCAATCAGTTTGGAGCGGGTTTAATACAATAAAGTGACAAACAAGCACAAAAAAGGGAAGCAACCTTTTTGCGTCAGGACTCATAGATCGAGGTTTGATTGATTGACTAAAGGATTGATTGATTGACTGATTGATGTAGGAATTGATTTAGTAATTGATTCATTGATTGAATGATGATCGATTGACCAATTATTTCATTCTTTTTTTACTCATTTAATAGTTCGTCCCATCATCCTTTTCTTTATTCGTTTTTCTTCATACATTCCTTTTCTTGAAGAATAAGAATGCAAATTACTACAGGTTCATGTGATTCAAAGTAAAGACCCCCTGTGGTTTGACTTCTCGTAGGCGCGACCACCTTGGCTTTACATTTTGGGTGGTCACTTACGGGAGGTTCGACTGTAGTACTTTGTTTTCTGAAAAATACTAACTTCTTCTTCAATGGCACTTTGGGAGGCCTGTGGCAACGATCCTGTTTGAATGTCCTCTGCTTCCAGTATTCGCAGTTGTAATGAAGGACCAGGGACATCTTCACTGGCTGGCTCTTCCTTTAATTTGAAGCAAGAAAATAAGTAAAAATTTGAAAAGAATTGTTTCTTTATCTTTTCTTCGCGAATAGCCATTTTTGACTCTCAACAAAAGGGGCAACTGAGTACATTCAAGACCATTCAAATTCACCTCTTACAAAATAGTGCTAGGAAAATGTCCACCATAATGGACTTATAAACACCAGATTCCAAGATTAGTCTCTCGCGTGTTGCCTGGATGTAACAAATCCTTACAGCGCAATAGAGTCACGTGCGTAGAATGTGTATGTATTTTCTCTAACTAACCTGCAACATTTTTTCCTCTGCATTTTCCTTCTTCGTCACACGCACTGCGTAATGTTCCTTTCGGCAACCCCAACAAATTGCTATAAGATGAGTAACATTAAATGCACTAGTTTGTGAAAGTTTATCGGAGGAGCACAAGAGCTGTACTAATAGTTTAGCGAATGAAAGTAAGACTGGAAAACATTGAGCGCTCCCAGATCAAAGCAATTTAAATGTAAAAGCAAATCTTTCACTGGAAAACTCTTTGGGCCTGTGGGCCTGTTATTTAAACGAAGTCTAACTTAGACCGCGGTTTAAGAAAATTAATGGACCTCCATATCTGTTTATAAGTTGGTTATTTTAAGGAGATAAATGTTTTTCTAGTCTGTGCTATACGCCTTCTAGACATTGTTTACAGTAAATAGCGTTTAAATATTAGGGTTCGCCAGATTGAAATTGAGTTAGACCGCGGTTTTGTTAAGCACCTTTTAAACTTCGTTTAAATAACCGGCCCTTTGAGAGCCTGTTTGCAACAAAGGAAGTTAGTAGGAGCTTACTACATCACAGGCTATTCTTTCGGGGATGCCAAGAAAATTCAGACAAATGCAGCGTAAGGTGGATACCATTCTAACTACAATTCTACAACTTGCTTTCTTCACAAAAACAGAGAGCCCATGGTAATTGTGCTGTTATTTTTATCTCCTGTATGTTAATATTTAACTTACAGGAGAATACTGTGGGCTAACCTGCATTCTTTGTTTTACTAGGAACTATTCTTTTTATAAAACAAAATTAGTTTCTTGCGATGAATATCAAATACTGAATACGCATTTTAGAAAACTTTTATAAGGTAGACTGTTTTCCAATTTTAGTCCAAATTTCAACTGAGGGAAAACGGATACCAAAATAGCAACAGTATGGAGGTTTACATGTAGCTTGGGCTCCCTGTGATAGAGTTGAGGCGACATGCGACACCGCGGAGAAATGTAAACACCACACGTGCTATTACTTCAGGTTCGGTTCCGTCTGCCGTAAATGTTATGTTTATTCATAAAATGAGTCTCACATAAAGTCAGTCAGTTAACATAAAACGAACCTGAACCGATTGGAACAACAGCATTATGTTGGTCAAAAATCGCTTGAGACATCTCGGCATTTGCTCGCCGCGTTTGTGTGTTACCTTTCGCTGTCCCTTATGAGTTGGGTGGCAACACACAGTCCGTTTTCGGCCGATCCAGTCTGTCGTGAGCCCCTTGCGATGTCTGGGACAAACAGTCATTCCGCTCTTCTCATCCTCACGGACATCAAATCTACCTGCTCTGTTAAGGATCAAGTCGACTTCGGTGATCTTTGAACCTGTCGCGCCACGCTTACTTCCCAAACCAAGACTGACGAGATGCGATTCAATATCTCGTGTACAAGATAACAAGGGACAAATTCTCGAGCCAACACCTTCAGCGCCACAAGGCGAATCTACTGTCCAGAAAGAACACTTAATGTATCGATCAATTCGAAACCTCAACATCCTCCCCCCGGGCAACCCCCGGGCATTTGAACTTTTGAAATCGCTGTTGGTCAAATTCCCCGCCCCCGGGCAAATGCCCGGCCATGTGGAAGGATTTGTGTTCAAATGTCCCCGCCCCCGGGACAAGAAAATATGAGTTTGTGCTATTTTCTTCGTTTAATTCAACTGTTGTTCTTTTCACTCACTAGACAGTTTTTGTTTAATAATCAAAGTGGAACTGAATA
>JAOEHT020286754.1:0-10364 GCA_025448195.2 Parazoanthus atlanticus
TTTTTCTTGGGTTTGGGGGGCTAGATCGAATCATGAGCGGGACATTGGGGTTTGCGGTGTTGCTCAGTTTTGTGCGCGGATTTTCGGTGAATAGAATCCCACATCGCGGTATTGCGGTGATATCAAACGCTACCAAGTGCGATGTTTGTGTTTTTAAACCTACGGTGTTTGGTGAAAAGAATTATTTGCGAATTTTTTGCGGTGTTGCTGTTTCTTGTGATGCAGTGTTTGTTTTATTTTTTTTATGCGGTGTTGCGGTATTCAGACCTCCCCAATGTCCCCTTCAACCATGTGAACCACCCCTATATTCGCCACACTGCACGCCTTGAAGTTGATAACTTTCCGAGTCTCTATTCACGAGAATAGTATTTACCATAACAGATACTTATGATAATGAATTTCTGTCGTCAGTGCTAGTGTTGATGTCTAGCACAATACATTAATTACGTAAATAACACTTTCTTCCATTTACAGGTTTACAAATGTACATTTCACTTTATACTGTGCTCTATATTTTTCTGTCAGGCAACATAATGAGCAATCCAGTGCATAAAAACTTAAAAGTAACTCAGTCTAGATCTCCATGCACATTACACTCGATTTTTGGCACGGTCTGATAAAAGTCACGAATTAAAGCCTTATACCCGTGCCAGATTGACGTGTACTCAGATTAATTTACTGAGTATATAAAAAGGAATAATATTGGCACGGGTGTACCATTCTTGTCTGAGCCGTACCAAAAGTCCAGTTTTAAATATGTGTAGATGTGGCTCACATGTCCTACCTGTGGCAGATAAATGACATTGCATTCTGTAATGGAAGAGCTAAGGTTGTTTAGTTCTTCACGAGCAACCTTGGTCATGAGATCCGGTAAACCATTGTACGTTCTTTTTTCTGAAAGGTAACAACTTAAGAATAATTAATACGGTTCAGGAAAGAGAATGCTTCCAACAAGTTTTTTAGTACGTTTGTTAGCATTATGCCTGGAATATTTTCATGCGAAATCAGTTGCTAAATTGCCTGCGTGACTCGCCTTTCTAGTTCGTCGATCAACTAGACAGACACCGAGCCAAATATCTATTTTGAGAAACGATTTGCTATGAACTGTACAATTCAAAATTACTCAAACACTAGACAGCACTGCTGCATTACAGATAAAAATCAATTTATCCAACGTCATACACACATCAAACGCCCGGGTAAAGAACAAAGAGACTTTGCTCAAAGACAACGATTGTAAAAACACTGGAAAGAGTTTAGTTATAGGGTAAGGTGAAGAAATAATACAGTTCAAATTTGACCATCCTTTGCAATTCTAATTGATAATAAAACAAAAAAATAACGCTCATCAAAGAACAATATCGTATTTAGGAAAACAATTGCTTCATGATAAAATGAATATTAGTTTCTTAAAACAGTTTGCAGCTTATAGTTACTTTCTCTTAGTAAAGTATGGAGTTTCCTTTTTAATGCATGCATGAAGCTTGATGGAAATTGATTTATTAGCTTACTATTGTCCAGGACTGGGTCCACACCAGGCTTCACAACGAAACGGTTTTGCTCCGCGGACTCTTCAAAATCCACCTTCAACGAACGAAAAATAAAGTGGCTTGACAAAAAGAATTGCATTCCCTTGATAATTAGTCTTTCAACTTACGATTTTGTGGATAAGACTGGCAATCCTGTTCAGTTCCTCCGTGAAAGAATTTGTGATCTGAAGAATCAGTAAAGTATAATTGTAAGATTTCTTTCGCATCTTCCTCATAAGGGACAGACCAATTGTGATGTAATCGTAACATTGAGTTTGGCCACATACAAAGTTAATGGAAGAGACCGACTAGTATAAATATATGTCATTACACCAACAACAACAACAATAATTTTATTACCAGGAAGTATAGATAAGTACAAGTTACAATAAACATTATTTTATACGTACCATTTGACAAATTACACTTACATTGAGAGAAGGAATTGGGTGGCTGGGCACCCGAAATAATTATATCGACGGCTAATCTAGTCGGGTGCTCACTTAAATGTGTTAAATTTGTTAGAAAAGGTTCGAACAAAGAAGAAAAACTCAACTAAGATAAATACATTTATACTTCAAAACTAAAAATCTACGAAAGAAACTTCACAAAAGCCACAAAAGAAAAACACAGAAACTCAAGCAAAGCAAGGGTCAGGCTTTTCAATACATATTAAGAAAATATCTTTTAAATTTAATTTTCATTTGAAACAACGCAAACTCAAAGGTTTTCAGTATTGATTCAACAATATGAGTCCAAACATTAGCACATATTCACTTGACTATTTCAAGCTAACTAACCGTTTTAGTAATAGTAACATCGTTTGGTACCGTACGGCAAAGCTCGGAGATGTATACCGCGTTGTATGCAGTCTAGTGCAAATGAAAATGAAAGTGAGGTAAGCTGATAATATATACCCTTTCGCCTGTACGTATAGTGAGAACAACGCAACATTTAGCAATAGCCATATAATAGTTTGATTTATGCATTGGTGATAACAATAGTTAGTAGTGATAGTGCACTTTATCACTAACAATACTAGTAACGGCAACAGTAACAGTAACAATATAACCATAACAAATAAGCATTAGCAATAACAACAACAGTAACAGCGGTAATGACAACAATGAAAACAAAGATAAGGTTAATGATAACGTTAACGGCAACAATAATGGAAATGACAGTGCTTATTCAAAACGATTATGAAAATGTTTTGTTTTTAAATGTCCTTATAAACAACTCGTAAACTGGCCTTATTTTGTTGCAAAGGAAAACAGGGGCGTTAAATACTTCCAAGCTAAATGATACTGTTACATGCTGAACTGAAAGTGAACCTTGTACAGTGCTTTCCAATCTCCGATAGACGCTTGTGCAGATGTCATCCTAGTGAGTATTCTCTGTAAATATAAAGATGGTATATAAGGACTTCAACTTAAACAACATACAATTTATGCGTCAATTAGTAAATGAAAAATGGATAGCGTTAAGGTTAGACTTAACATTAGGGTTATGGTTGAGATTACAGTTGACATTAGGGTTAGGTTAAGGTTAAGGTTAACATTAGGGTTATGGTTGAGGTTAGAATTAATATTAGTGTTACATACACACATATATACATGAGAGGTTAGGGTTAACATTAGAGTTATGATTGGGGAAGGGTTAAGATATAGGTTTAGAGCTTTAAGGTTGGGTTAGGTTTAGGGTTGGATTTTACACACATCACTTTTGACTCGCTTGATTCATCAGAATTAGATCTAGAGCTAGGATTAGGGTTAGGGTACTGTTTATGTATTTAAAGGTTTTTAGTGTACAGTAAATTAGTTTCGTAACACTGGTCATATATCTGAATCACACAATTGATAGATGGAAACTTTGGAATTTGACTCAATGACCTATGATAAATGACGCATTGGCTCACAAGACAACGGCCTCCAACGAGCTCTTTTTCCTTATCTGAACTGAATAAAGCGGAAGAACAAGTCTTAAATATTATGTTGTTTATGATTACATTTATCTGAAACAACGATCATCATTCAAAAGGATACATGCTAAACCGTTAACCCAATTAACATATCGTGCACATGTTTTGAAATCTCGATTGACTTCATCGCAAAACTGGGAATTCTGCAGGTTTCTGTTATATTTTTAAAAACTGGATTTATTAAGAAAGACCAGCCGAGGCACGCCAACACTTACTAACCGCAATGTTCTTGACGTTCTTCAAGCAATCCTGCAAGGACACCGTTACTTCGGAGTTTCTGGGATTCATGAAGAATGAAATAGCCTTCTGTCGTTCCTTTATGACTGACACGTCACGCGTTGGTCGAAAAAACCACATTCTGCGAGTTGGAAAATTAAATCAATCTTTTGAAAGGTTTTTAGTGACTGCTTTCTTACTATTTCTTCCTGTTTCTTGCAAAGCTTTCTGGTTTTTATGCTCTACTTTTGAGTTTGATTTGTTTCATTCGAGTCCTGAAATGTTCAGGCAACACGTAGTTCACACAATACTGATACAGAAAATCAAGCTCTTGTATTGGTATTAAAACTACTAATAATAATCAGTGATAATGATAACGATGACGATAACGATGATAATGATAATGATAAAGAAATTGATAATGATAATGATAATAATAGTCTTTGTTAAACGCACAACAAACTTTTGATGTGTTCTACGACAATGCCTGTACTTGAACATTAAAAAGACCGTATTTTTGAACATCGAATACTGCACATTGCAGCCATTTGATTAAATCTAGTTTGCTTTTCTTAAATATACCATCACTTAAAAATGAAAATTTGTAATCTATAGGCAGAAAACAAAATTGCAATGCACACTCTTAAACACGATAGGAGCTTGCATTTCACTCGTTTTTCGGACTAGGCTCTAACCTCGTTTTCACAACCAGGAACTGAGCTCGTAAGAGCAAAAATTAAAAACGCTCACAATTTCTTTGGCGCTTAGTAATGCGCTTCTCAAGTTGCAAATGAAACTGATTATTCTACTGTTCGTTTCAAATTTTGTTCTGCCCATGTTAAACATTATTCCCAAATAGTAAAAAAAGAAACATTTCTATTGCTTTCGAAACCTTACCTTAGTAACTTACTACCGAGGGTAGATTTTGTCCGGTTGGTAACACCTGAAAAATACCACACATCAAATAAAGGGATCCTGGGCTGAAAAACTCTTCTAGTATTACTCTCAAATAATTGCCTTGGTCCCTATTGGCAGTTTAAGAATCGTTAATTAAGAAATGGTCCATGCTTAGCGCGCGTCTATTGAGTTATGGATGCACGCGGGAAGTTGGGAGAGCACGAGAGAAGCGTTTGAGTGGCATGAGGCGAAGTCGAGTGCTTTTCTAGCTTCTCGAGTGCTCTCAAAACTTCCCAAGTGCATCCATAACTCGATAGACGCACGCTAAGCATGGACCATTTCTTTTAGAACATTATCACTTTATTCCTCCAGCAAGCAACAAAAAAATGCATTCTTTGCAAGCCGCTATTCATTTTTAGCAAAGTACGGTAGCTCCTCTTCCATTTCTTGATCATCACCTTCAATTATTTCGTTTTCCATTGAGAAACCTTTTTGAACCCACTTTTTTGGTTCCAGCTGTCTTCCCAGATTTACTTGCTTTTTCAGTTTACGATATAGACGCTCGGGTGTGCGTCTATTGAGATATAGATGCACGCTCACGCCACACAAAAGGCGCGCGAAAAATTGCCAGATATGTTCTAATGATATTTACAGTGATAACGCCAAGCGATATAATTTCACTATTTCTTGACTTTGAATTTCTCGCCTTTCCCCATTGATTTTGAAATGTGGTGTTTTGCAGTTTCATGTTCAGTGCCATTAAAGATATTTAAAAGTTCTTCCACTGAAACACACTGTTATTCGCGGCCAGAAACGTTGACTCTGTTTAGCAGAGTTCAGCAGAAAACGATCAGACTGGGTCTGGTTTGTTTTCTATGTCCCATGCACCTCCACAAAAAAATGAAGAGGAGAGAGAGGGGCCACTCGTTTTTTGTTGTACTTAGGGTGTATTTTTTCCTTTTCTATATATTTTACAAAAAAGCAACCTGGACCTGTAAAAATGCAAAATGTTAATGGAAAAATAGGAAAGAAATCAGCGGCAGTTGAGGGGCAGTCAAAGTATAACACAAGTCAGTCAACATAATTTTCCAAGAACACTGATTTGCGGAAAATATAATGTTTAACCCCCTCATATTAAACTAGTACCATCTATTTATTTATTTATTTAGCTTTTTCCCCGAAGGGAGAGGGACACTGTTACAGGTTTCCCCACATACAGCAGGCCCTTTGTAGGGGAGGAGGTGACAGTCCACAACACCGGCATTAACCTACTCCTATCGACAAGTGTGTGGGTTCTTTTAAGTCCCCCGATAGATTGTCGAGACTAGACCAACGGCTTAACGTCCCTGTCCACGGACGGGGTTGTTGCCAGTTAGCTTTTTATCGATTGACTTGATGAAAGTTTCAAGACATTGACTTACTGTCAATTATGCCATGTACTTGATGAAACAAAAATATTAAGAATGCGTAAAGGATGCCCGACATCCAATATTGGTCTTTAATTAACGTCTTGTTTCAAGTGAGCCTAATTAACACAGTAGATTTTTACAGAGGATTCACAAACCATTCTGAAAGAGATTGCTATATTCACCTAAATCTAAGTCATGCATTCGAACACAACAAATGATGGATAATTTAATATATAACAGCCAGTTTACATTATATAATATTAGCTACCATGAAAAGACCGCTACGAAAAACAACTGGCAAAACTTCATCATGCACAACAGCAAAGAAAGGTTTACGACTTTAATACGATTAACTACCATGATCCTTTGCGCTCGTTTATCTTCTTATTGGAGAGTCAAACAGATCTTCGTTAGATTTTCACCCCTTTGGGGGCGACTCGGCTCTTCCTCTCGAACACAACACTCAGTTCGGAGATGTTTGCATTACACCTTCAGCTTAGACTGGCTCAGCTCCACGAATTTCTTGGACCATGAAAATGAGAACCCGCGCAAAGGATCACGGCAGTCAACTGCAAGTCCTCGTTCACACTATACCGGGTAGCTTTCGTGCCGTTGTAAAAACCGTAGAGGATAGACTCTCTGTCTACACTTGGAACGATTTTTCTGGCACACTTTTCGTGCCGTTTCAAACGTATCGGATAGGCTTTTGTGCAGTCCTGTCCGGTATAGTGCAAACGAGGCCCGAGTCTTTAAATCTGGAAACGATTGCCTCATTTGATATTTCATCATTCACAGGCTTTATGTCAGTTTAAAAAACTCCAAACCCTTTTGCGAATCCAATTTAAACTCTGTACGAACACTAATCCCAGTGCCAGTCACCTGTCAGTGGAGTTTTCTCTGAACGCATCGATGGATTTCCCTTCTACTTTATGCGGCCTTAGGACGGCCTACTCAACTTTTATAAAAAGTACAAAAACTGTTACGGGCAAAATAAACTGATCACTTGTTAAAACGTTACTCAGATTTGTTCAAAACACAAACTCCAAACGGAGATACATCTCCATATGTAAAAACATTAAAAATGTCAACATGTCACTCTTTTTTAATTACTTGTCAAAAACACAGAAAACTTTGTGCTTTCAGTTTCCTTGAAGTAGGATACAAGTGAGGGTTACTCTAAAAAAGGGCATTATATTATCAATATTACGCTCCTTCAAAGTTCTTTCTCAAAATGAGAACTTCCAAATTCCTAAAGGACGTTTGATTAGAATATCAACATAGAGATGTTTTGAAACACACACAATTTGTCCAGCTCCTTTTATACGGCGAAGGGCTGGCTACGCAAGTTACATGAGATCATTGCTTCGAAACTCAGTTTAGAATAAAACAACTTTGACTTACTCGAGCAATTTGAAGATCAAACAGCTCGGGCATCTATGACGACCAGGAACCGGACAAATTCTGAATTACTGGACAATTTTGGAATACCTACCGCCTGTACGAGTTGTGAACGTGTTATGTTGTTGTTATATATGTCATGTAATGTTATACTGTTATGTTATGTTATGTTGTTATGTTGTGTTGTAATGTAATGTTATGTTATATTATGTAGTTTTGTTGTTATGTTATGTTATGTTGTTATGTTGTGTTATAATGTTATGTTATGTAGTTTTGTTATGTTATGTTACGTTATGTTATGTTATGTTGCGTTGTGCAGTTGCGTTGCGTTGTGTTATGTTATGTGATCCTGTGACGTTACAAAACTTTATCAGCCATATCTGGTAAGAAAATTGGTTGTAGAACCGAGTTGTCCCACTCCAATAAAACCACAACTTTCCTCTGGTCACACTTGCTAGTCTACCCCAAGGCTACTACTTTTTACAGTAACTAATTTTGGTGATTTTCGCGATTTCTTAGCCCTGAAATCGCGCAAATTACAGGTGCCAAGGAACTACACCGGAATTAAGTTTCGAAATGAGTTCACTACCGAAACGGAGATCTCGGAAAAACGCCAACCAAGCTCACAAACTTGCAAAAAGCAAGAAAATTATACATGTGACAAGAGTTTTAACATACCAACTTTGCTTATCTTGCTTTTCTTCATCCACTGTGAAAGGTCAATCGCGATATTTCTTGGTCGTAAAAAGTGATAGACTATAAAAACTGGATTTCGCGACACTATAATGGCAATTACGCCAGCGTATGTCTCTTACATCTCGCACGCATGCGCAGCTGTTATTCCGACATGTCACCGAGACGCTTGTCAGATTTTGCAACATTGCCCATTTTCAGATCGTGGGCTCAGTTGTCCAGCCCTCGTTCGAGTGCAAGGAGACGTCGTTTTCTAGCTCCTTGGTGACACGGTCTACACGCCAGCGGTTCATGTCGGAAAACTGAGCCCACGTTCTAACAGGTGCCGCCTCAGAGTCCTATTCTTACAGCTAAGCAAGTAACCTGTGACCTTTTTTGACCAAACATTTACGTGGCTGACCTTTTACAGTCGACCAAGAAAAGCATGATAAGAACGACTTGTATTTTTTAAAAATCCTTTCTCTTTAAAAGTATTTTCGACCTGTCGGCGTCTCGAAGTGAGCCTGTTTTTAAGCTTATTCTTGTATGCTTCCTTGGTCGTCACAGTAATTTGTGTATTTTTCAATGTGCAGAAAAAGAACAGGGCCTAATTAGTCTGCGTAAAACTACGAGAAAATACGTAAAAAATATTGCAAATATCGGTCTTGTTAAATCTCTTGATTTTTTCGGAATTTCTTTCTTAACATGCGACGAAATCTGCTGTTTTACGGTTTGCTAAATATTTCAAGAATCGTGAAATTAATTTACACAGGAAATACGATATTTTTCAGAAACTTTAGAACTGCGAAAAACAGTTGCCTTGAGGTGACCAGTCAAGCTTACTCGTCGCAGTTCTTCTAAAAATAACCTTTAACGCCATCACATAGCAGTTGTTCGAAAATGGCTGATGTTGACATTATTTATATAAGCAACAACTGCAAGTTGATTGAGGTCTGTAAAACCAACGAGTACCTTGATAGCTTTGCCCCTAAGAAAGTTTTTTTCTGAGGGAATACAAATATAAACGTTTTCTATTCAATTGAGGACCTATATGCCACTCTTATCAACAAAACCTTCCGTTGAACAAGCGCCAGAGAGTAGATCTCCGATCCTTACATTCATACGGCGACCATACAATAATATTTATATATGAAGGAAATGCTATCAAATGCAACACTAGTCATACAGCTGTTTCAAAGAACGTTGACATCTACAAAAACAATACCATGCACGAAAGGGATTGTGGGAGCTCTATATTTTACGTTGTATACTGACCTGTACACAAAGCAAATTTTAAAATAGCCTCCCCGAGTACCAATGTTTTCTTTTGAAGGAAATTAAGCGGCTGCGGGGAGGCTAAAAACCAAATTATTTTGATGAATTAGAACAAGATTAGCTTACGCAGCATCTTCCGAAATCAGAACTCCCATCATGCTTTGTGATCGTGGTATTCTGCATTTTTACAGATCAACCTTTTTCAAACGGCTGTAGACTCAGCTCACCATCAACAAATCCCGAAATTTCTAGTAACCAATCATAATCATTAGCTGCTGACTATTAATCCTGTACAACAATAGAAATTTCCCACGCATGTGATCACATGACAGGCAGGCAACTGACTCCCTCGAGCTAGAGAATATATAAAACGATTCACATATTAACCATTTGTGCATCCGTGAACTCCATTGTAATAGAAAGATCGTATTCTTTGTTTCAGTCTCTTTCGGCCTTTGATCAAAAAATACCCTGACGGTACCAAAAAAAAATATGTTTGAACCTACAAGAGTCGAGGTGATAGTATTTCCATTGTTCAAACCACTATGGTGATGTTCGTTTATCAATCAATGTATGTGGGTGTCTGCATAATTATGAGGCGACTGGGTGTACGTCAATCTGTCTCCAGCCCATTATCAAACAGGTCATCGGGCGGTACGGGGTCGTTAGCGATGATCGGAGAAGCCACAGGCTCTGTGTGGGTGGTCGAGACTGTACCAGACACTTGCACCATCGTGGGAAGGTTGATGGGCTGACTGCCCTACACAAACAACGTATATTACTTCAGTTTGATACTGGTGGATTTATTCTTGTCTTACTGATTCACACTACTGCCACTAAGGACACCCACTGCTACCACGATCATTATTACTGCAATCGCTTACATCTGCCACCTCCACCGTCACTAACGCCAGTAGTAGTAGTAGTAGTAGTAGTAGTAGTAGTAGTAGTAGTAGTAGTAGTAGTAGTAGTAGTAGTAGTAGTAGT
>JAOEHT020286958.1:0-18374 GCA_025448195.2 Parazoanthus atlanticus
CCCCCCCCCAAAAAAAATGAGATAAAAATTATACTATAGTCAGAGAAATCCATTTAAGTGTTGTAGATGTTCTCAGCACAGCACTCAGTTTGTAAGAACTTACATTAAAATGAGTTAAAACTTATCTGTCTGTCCAGATATTCTTCAAAATCAATGAACATTAATTTTTATAGAAATATATCTTGTCTTGTACAGGGATCAGGGAGGGACAGAAAAACAATATGACAATGAGCATCAAAACAAGATTACATTTCTTGAACATAACTTTTGATTAGTACGATATTTGATTTTATGGTTTAAAAAAAAAGATGTAGTTAATGGTTACTAACATGTCAAGACTTATATTTTAAAATAGGAAAATCAGTGTTTGCATACTAAAGGCCATGTTATACGAGGCAACTTTTCTTGCAACTTGCTATGCAATGCTTATGACAGCAGAGCTTTGCAAGTACGTTGCAGTAGACATGTTAGATGCTGTGCACAACTGGCTTTGCAATATTAGTTATTACAAAAGTAAAAGATTTTTCATTTTTTTCTGCAACTTGCTCTGCAATTTGTCATAACATAGGCATAGCAATTTGCAGAGAGGGGTGTTACACATGCAATGTGTTCTGCAACTTGCTTCACAGTGGCATTGCATTGCAAGTTGTGAGGAAAATTGCCAACAGGGCCTTAACTTCTGTCAGTAAAAGCCTTAGCTATAAATAAAATTATTTCTGGCACTTACAATTTACATGTATTAATATACGACTAGGCAAAGCAAGTATTTTAAAAATATACTTCGAAATGAAACCTTAACCTCTAAAAATAATTAGAAGTTCTTAGCAACAAAGTTTGTCTTCTTATATCTTACGGCGCGCAGCATGAGGTAAGGATATTAAAATTCAATTCATATCCAAAACAAGACGATTGTTAACCATCGCCACACACACAAGTATTTACTTCAAATAAATTCAAACAAACGTCGACTAAATACTTACTTTTTACAAGACTTGGCTTCGTATACGATTTCGTATTTCCATGCCCAAGCTGTCCCCAGTCATTGCTTCCAAATGTATACAGTTTTCCATTTTCTGGAGAGTTAAGACAACGGTTTTGTTGGGAGTTCCAACACAAAACTTTAGAAAACTCACGTCTGCCAAATTCCCAGGTCAACAAAATTACTTAACTTAAAAGACGGTTTTTTATGTTAGACAGCTAGGAAACAAACGTAAAAATTTAACACACCTGTAACTACGGCTGAATGTTCGTCTCCGCACGAAATATGTCGTACCGGGTCGTCGCGTATCCAAAACTTGTTGGCGATGTTGTCCGCAAACCGACTTTTTCCAAACGTGAAAACAGCTCCTGCTTCTATAAACGAAACATGCAGAAGCAGACAATTAACTAAGAAATATTTGAAGATGTTAATTTAAGGATATTCTCTGCCGAAGCTAAGTTACGTGTGGTAGAGTCAATGAGGGGATTCACTCAAGATTTGGATAAACAAACCTGGGACATCTTCGTCGTCAGACGCCATTTTGTTTCTAGTTAAGACCGCTGACCAATCATTGACAACTAGCCACAACTGATATACAGTCATTAATCGAATGCTTCTGCTGGAAAGTACTTATTACAGCATAAGCCCGACTGTAGTTTGTTCTGCAATTAATAAGCGCCTTAGGTGGTTCTTTCTTTCCATGGAGTATCCACGCGATGTCTTCTTCCTGAAATGTGCGAGAGCTAATGATGATTTCTACAAGACTCTGAGAAAAAAGTCGCCTGTTGTTAGACTTTTTTTCCGTTTTGCCATTTCGATGTTTGCAGACGTCGTGTATGAAATAATAAAATAAAATAACATCACTTACTAGGATTCATGTTGTTCTTCTTCCTATTTCTGTGCTTTTTTCTGTCATATGTCTATTTATCATAAAGAAATGATCCTTTGTTTGCCAACAACTCCTTCTTCGAATCCGATGCATAATTTCTCCCTTTCTCCCTCGGATGAACTTTGATACCATGGCAACGGTGCGCGCGCGTCGCGGATGGTTGACGCAATGACCTTTTTCCCGCCCTTTTTTGGTGTGCGCGTGTAAAAAATTTTGGCAGCGCGGACGACAGCGCAGACGGAGATTTTTAAGAACTTGCTATAGACGACTTTTTTGGATTTGAACTGTTAATTTCAGTTTGGTATACTGATAGTGTAATTTAAAATACCTCGCATACTCTGCCTGTTTTTTTTTTTGCATTGTTTACATAAAACCAACTGATATTAGAGACAAGAGCTAATTGTATACATGCAGCCAACCATTTCTGGCACTTATCATATATTGCTGTTTGCACTGGTAGTAGCAATTATGATAATTGTGTTCTGGTTAGTCTTTTAAAAAAATGTCCGACTCAGATAAAACTAATTTTTCCATTCCGATGTACGCCGAATTATTTTAAACAAAAAATAATAATTATGAATTTCCATCAAGTAGCTTTAACTAAAATTGACAGTTTTAAAAGATAGTGAGATGGACAGATACATAAATGTGAAAAAAACCCACATGTTGTACCAACAGGAAATGGCGCGAAAGAAAACTGAACCGAGAAAAACCCGCGCCAAACCTCAGCCGCACGTTGCGGCACGCGCTTCGCCGGCAAGTAAAGAAGAGAAAAGGGTTGGTCACACCATACAAGGCAAAGAATGGAAAGTGTGTAGGTGCGAAATATCTAGCTCGGAAAAAATTGGTGTTTGCGAAGCACAACCCCACCGGGAGTCTTGATCCAGCCACAGAACGAGCGCTAAACGCACTGCGCGATTTTGAATCCAAACGAACAAAAAATATCCATGCTGCAGCAAAACAACACGGAGTAAATCCAATGATACTATACAGGCGCTATCATGGACAAGCAAGCTTTCGGAGCGTGGGTGTGGGGAAATTGCCACTGCTGCGTCAGGAAAAGGAAAATAAAATTGCAAATTGGCTTGTTGAAATGGGGATAAGGGGGTTCCCTTTACGACCGTGTGAAATCCTAGAGAGTGTGGGCAGGTACCTTTCTAAAAAAGGTCATCGTGACCATTTCAAAGGCGGAAAGCCAACACACGGGTGGCTGGATAAGTTTTTGAAACGCCATCTAGAACTAAAGAAAGCTACTGCAAAATCTTTATAGTTGAAGAGAGCCAATGTTTCTAAAGAGGAACTCGATGAATGGTTCCGTGAGTATAGCACTATTACCTCAGATCTTGGTGTTTTGAACAAATCTGCCCACCCTGCAAATCTTTTTGTCGGTCAACCGTCGGTTAACCATCGGCTGCAAAACTTCTTTCAACAATTTCCCTGATTTTCTCATAAATTTTTCTGTCGTTTGGATTAATCGTGGAAACGTTCTCTTTTTACTAATTCTTCAAACCCCAACCCCCACGATATCAAATGGACCATCCCTAAGCCAACTCCACACCCCTTACTAAGATGAACAAGCCCAGAACTTAGAAGTAGTGTTTTACGGTACCGGCATTTCACGATAAATACGTTACAGTTTGTGTATACTCTAAACCGGAAATAGCCGTAAAATGAAGATTGTTTGACGGTATTTTGGCAACATCAGGTGCTTATCAGTTAACTAACTTTGATTGTTGTTGTTTGTGTTTAGACCGAGGGGAATCGGACAGCTCTTCATTATGCCGTGTGTTCTGGGTCCGAGGCCATTGTCAAAATGCTGCTGGGGAAGAAAGCTGATCCAATGTACAAAGCAGGGGTAATACATTTTTCATTCTACATTTTACGTACAAAGTTAAACAATTTTTTAACATGAACATTTTCCCTATTCAGCATTTCGAGCAACTCCCTTTGCATATGGCCTGTTCAAAATCGTGGAGCGAAGGACAGATCACATTTTCTAACGGAAGAGAGATCTTAAAGGCTTTACTGAAGGCATCGCAAAAAGAGGCAAAGTTGGAAAAAGATAAGGTATGAGGCTACAGTGATTTGATTCAAGGCCGCCAGTACATCGTGAGTTTGTAATCCATTTTGAATCGGCGGTTCTATTAAAAAAGTGCCTTCGGGTGTTTACATACATAAAGCGTGACATATGGGTGTTTCCGTCATCTTCAAGTACACGAAGTGGCCTTTGTACTGCCAAAATAATTAAATTATCGTAGCAGACGAGCGGACAATAGAATCCGATGTTCTTTCCCACCCCGCAATTTCTTCCTCTGGGAAAGTCGATTTGCCGGATGATTAACAAATTTGCATAAAATTAATGCTCAATTGACAAAGCGCCTCACCTGGGGCTCAGATATCTGAAATATGAGTGTATCGCGTCGTTTCATTTGGTTCTATGTATCACTGATTCAAATGTGGCGACCGGCTGAACAAAATGCTTGCTATCAGTCGATCGTTTTTGCCCACCGTGACCAGTTGTGAACTGGTCTATCAACCAGTGCTATTGTGACTCAAGACCCGAGGCAGACGACATAGAGTTAAGCGGTATTATATTTCTTGATGTTTACATTTAAGATGGATTCACAAACTTACGTTACGATGTACTGTCGCCCTTGCTTTGGTTCAATATTGCGGTGAAGCGAAACTATTACGGCAAAACCCCACATCTTCTATTTTTGTCCTCAACTTTATCTTAAAATCAATATCAGCAACAGTTCAAAATGAGCATCCAAAATACTCGCGGCAAACTTAAAGTTTTTCAGAACATCAAGAAGAATGTATTGTGTGAGCAGTCACGGCAAAGGTGGTTTGTATTGATAATTTAAAGCTGATTGTTGACCAAAATAATAGGTGATGTAATTTATGACGTCACTTAAGTTACCACGACAACCAGAGCCATTTTTATTACTGCTTTTGTTCTTTTAATTAAAGCTTTTGTTTGAGGGATTCTCCTTGGATTCTCCAGGGAGTTCATACAGTTTATGAGGAGAGTTTCTGTGAACGATTGTTGTAGAAAGGATTGTCGTAAATTGAAAAACTCGTTCATAGCACTTTTTATTTCAAGATTCGATGTTTGTGCATTACACGTATTTTCGGCAAACTTAGTGAGAAAAGAAAGAAAACAAGAGGTCTTCTTGTCTCTTTTTGCGAATGCTTTACATTTAACGATAGAGATAATTGGATGAGTTTGTGCAAATATCGTGATTTATCAGTGTGTGATAACCGTTTTCTTTCTCAAGTATTGAACCGTTACCAGGAACTGGAAAATGAGTTTCATCAGCTGGTTCAAAAAATTAACATGTTTTAGGCAATCCATGATAGCAACGGGGTTTTAAATTGTTTGCTTTCATAGATCGAAAGGAAACAACTTCAATAGGAAATAGCATCAATTTAGAAGGACAGGTGAAGAACAAATGCATCACCAGCTAGTCACGTCAACATCTTTTACTTGAAAGTTTTTGTTCAAAATTGAATTTTTTCTAAAGATGTCATTATGTTATCCCTTTGTTGATTCTTGAGAGACGTTCAAACGTTTTCTTCGTGATCTTTTATTTGCCTTCGTTAAATAGAATCAGGAAAATGGCTAAGATTAAATTACGTCTCTCAATAGAAAAAATACGCTTCTCTCGAATAGCAAATTTTGGTGAAAAATTGCGCTGATTTCAACCAGCGATCACTAGTTACAGTAACCATTTTCCGAATTGCACTCAACTCCCCTTGTGTTTTAATTAGTTTTTCAATGTTTGAAAACAAGTTAGAGGAATTGGAAATGATCTACTTTTTCTTCATCGGTTTGCTCTAACGAACAGCTCACTCGAAACGTCAGCCATCTATAACCAACCTCACAGCGAAAAACATATACCATATCAAAACTACATGGCATTTTTGTTCAGGATCAAACCGCACAGTTTACTTACTCGTCGACGCACAAAAACCAGTTTTTCTAAAAACCATTCTCCAGTGTTGCTTCTTTCTTTAGTTCCTGAAGCAACTTTGAGAAGCGCAGTAACATTTTAAACTTCTTATAGTACAATAAGATATCCTAGCAATTGCAATTTATTTTTGTCATATCAGCTTTGAAAAATCATTTTCGAGATGAGAGGACCGAATTGAGTTTTGTTTCCGGACCGGATCTGGGAATCATCTGCTCTTAATAACTTAAGAACAAGCATCTATCAATTGTCTCGCGTCACTGAGAGTTCTTGTAATTCTCTTGTCAACCCAGCTTGCCATCTGCTTGTTAACAAATGAAAGATCTAAATAATATTTCCATCTAAATGCTCACTAAATTTATAAAGCAAATCAAAGTCATCAAAATAATTGATACTATTTATCTATATCGAACAGAACAACATTAAATTGTAAAAACAAGAACTTTCGAGTGTGCAGAGTTTGCTTTTTTACAAAAGCAATCATCGCAACAACTAGAATAAAATACTTGATCGGTGCGTTTAAAACTAATAACGTTGTCAAATACGCTTACTTCAAATCAGCCAATTGTCAACCCAGCTTGTCATCTGTTTATTAACAAATGAAAGACCTAAATAATATTTCCATCTGTGCCTGAACAGTTTAATCCACGTTTTAAGTTAACTAATTGTCAAATACCTCAGTAAACACACGTCGCTGCTAAAGAAAAGCGCTGGGAATCTTAGCAATAGTTTGTTACTTCTTAAGAGGCTTTGCTTGTTCGAGACATTTGCTTCTTACCCAACTACTTTTAAGAAAACATGGAGGACTCGGAAGCTGGAATTGGTTATTTTGAAGTTGTGCAGCAAGTGATGGAAAAACGAAATGAATCTAATGATATGGAGATAGATGAAAATTTTGAGGTAAGGTGCCGGAGAAAATATTTTCTTGTTTTTACCTGGTTTGGAAATACACTGTAGGAGCACTGGTTTTTAGTTAAAACCGCTCTGCAGATACGTTTTTTGAAATTTTACAAATGCATCTGTGTTTATCTAGTCGCAGAAATTGAGGATTGAATTAAGGATTAGGAACTGAGAACTCGCCGATCTTTGTGATAATTGTCTAGTTGTCATAGCTTGTGTTCCAAGTCAGATGAAAGGAGACTTCGTTTTGTTAGAAGAAAGTTCACGATATTATATTTATAATCTCGACTCTGCTTCATTTTTCACTGACAATTGAAAATGTTAACGAAAATGTTAACGACCAGCAAAACACCTTGAACCTTGTGATTAGCATCAAACTAAACATTCTCCCAAGGTTGTTATTTATTGGCTGAAAGAGTCCAAGCTTTTTCCATAATATATTTTATTGGGAATTTGTTATTGAAGCATTAGAGATTTCTATTTTGGTCAAGAATTATAGTTGCCAATGGTAGTCATGGTAAATTGGTCAAAACTGAAACAGCTAGTAACATAAATTTTTACGTTATATCTGATCGATTTGCTTTTTGCAGCATAAATATCAATTTGATGTATACCATTACTGTCTTGATGACGAAAATACAAACGTAACCTTAAATCAACTTTTACCGGATTGGCTTTTCATTGCTTTCCGTAGGACTCACAACTGAATCACGTCTTTTGGATATCTTCTTACTACAGAAAATAGAAGTGGGAAAATAATTTTTGAAAAAGTAGTTTCAATGTAGACTTTGTAAAACAAGAGATATAGTTAGGTTGTTTATAAAAGATACAGTCAGGTGTAGAGGCTTGAACCGTTCAGTACCAGTTACAAGTAGCAATGGCTACAAATATAACCTTTTGGTTTTAAACTAAGTAAAAGTTTTTATATAATTGTTAAAATAACAGTAGTTTTTGAGCTTTGGGTTATCTTTCAATTGGCTTACAAGGTGGATTTCATTCAGTCCCAGAAACATCACTGAAGGCAACAGATCTTTCTGTATAGAAGATAGTTGTCATGCACTTATTTAGTACATACAGGGGATTGAACACTCAGTCGATACATTTTTTTTAAAATTGGTATAACATACTTTACATTATTATGACATATATCAGAAATCGTATGGTCTGACTGCAAGTTGACTCTGTATTTGTTAGGAGCACCCAAGTTTTCATATACATCAAATTTGCACGAGCTCGGCCCAGTTATTCTTATTTTAGGCGGTAAAACTGAATAGACAGTTTGCCATAATATTAAACAAAAATTGCATTTACAGTCGAAATTTTGTTAAACCATAACTGCCTTTCCTTAAGTCTCATCTTGCTCGAATTTGAAAAAAAGTGTAAGAAAAGGATCAAATAGGACCGAATGCAACTTCCTCGCCGAAACTGGTAAATTATGAGGGCATACGGGAAATAATCAACTTTATGTTGGTAAGATTAAACAAAATCAGTAGCTTAGCAACAGGGACAGGTCGAAACAACAACTGAGCATGCGTGAGTTGTAGCAAGATTTCAATTTGCAAGAAACAAACGTTGACAAATTTCCAAAAGATGGCGCCTCAGCGTCCTATTCTCACATCTAAAGAAAACAACCTGATTGTTGCTTCTGCCAAAATATTACTCGGTTGACCTTTCACATTTGACAAAGAAAACGATCCTAACACCAACAGCTCGTGGAAAGCCTGGAGTCAAAACTCCTGGGTTTTCTGGAAAGCCTGGAATGTTGATGTAAATTCCTGACTTGTCTGGAAGAGCGGGAAAGCAATTCTTTCATACTATAACCTTCCGTTTAAATCTAAATCTAAATCTAAATTGTGTACTGCGCGACCTCCCTGAGGGGATATAAAGCGCAGGGATAGCAGCGACAATTAGTCATGATAATGGCTAGTCTTGAGTATTTCTGTGATGTTGATGTTGTTTAGCTGAGCCTTGAATGAGTTCAGAGAGTTAGCACGGCGGACAGATAGAGGGAGTGAGTTCCATTCAGGGACAGTGCGAGGAAAAAAAGAAGATCTGTAAACAGAGTTTATTTGCCTGAATATTCTGGAATGTGAATAACTAACTAACGTAATTAACGTTCTCGGTTTGTTCTTTTAATTTTAAAGAAAAAGAACGAAGATAAGAAAGATTTGTGTGTTTTTAAATCCTTGTTTTTGACGGACAAGCATCTCTTGCTTTTTCGGTAAGTTCGCGAGCTTGGTTCGAGTTTTCCTATCTGTCAAAAACAGTAGCTTGCCTAAACTGTGTGCTTCTCCGTAGTTTCATTATCCGGCTCCCGATTAACTGAATAACTATCTTTAGCAACGCTCAGTATGTTCGTGTTCGCAATGCATGTGAAATAGATTTCTGTATTCTCCTATTTTAGTTATACTTGCATTTAATTTTTCGCCTAATACTTTGCTTGACGTCATGTTGTCTCCCTAAAGTTACAATGAACTCTATGAATGAAAATGAAATTGGTGGTATTTCTAGAAGTTACCAGTTGTTTCATTTTTTGCACTACAGATTGTGTACAGTGTTGTAATAGTCCAGTTTCGTATTCCCAGTTACCGCTGATTGCAATGACCATAGACTCATTTCTACAGCGTTAGCCTTGACGTGGTGTTGAATATATATAAATACCAGCGAGAACGATTAGAAGTCCGAGCCTCCAACAATACACAGAGTTGTAAATAACTCATCTCTACATTGGTATATGTGAATATTTAACATCAAGCCGAGGCTAACACTGTAAAAACGAGTCTGTAGTCATTGTAATCAGCGGAAACTACGAATACGAAACTGAACTATTACAACACTGTACACAATCTGTAGTGCAAAAAATTAAACAACTGGTAACTTCTTGAAATACCTCCAATTTCAAACTAGAAGAAAACGATTATATAGTCACTTCCACTCAAAACATAATATGTTGCTTACTTGCTAGTTTATTCATAAACCATTTTTGCCTAGTTTCCGAATTCTCTTGATTATAAGGATATTTATTTGTAATTCTAAATATGTGATTTAAAACCCAAAGTGTGACTATTCAAATGAGCCAGCTCTTGATGATCTGAGTACATAGCTGTGATCGGCGTTCTAGCAATACTGCTTTTTCACAAAGATCTGAATTCAGAAAAAACGTTTCCTCATTTCTCCTGTCAAATAAAATGTGAAAAATGCCATACCTTTTTACAAATTTCCAAGACCTCAGTTAAAACCTGAAATATTTGTTACTTTTCCCCCATAAATTATAGTGTATAAGGATATTTTCTCAAATTGTTTTGACATTTTACTAGTGGCAAATAAGTCACAATGTGAAATTTATCGAGTAATTTGAGCTTTTCGTTTATTTTTTCACGCATGAGAAAGTTTCCTTTCCGGCCCCCGCTTTTTATCCTTGCATCATAATGATTGACAGCTGTCACAAAATTGGCGCCAATTTAGCCTTGCCTACACAATCCTGAATAATGAAATCTAACTCTGTTTCGTTCATTTTGCTTATTCCATGCTTGGAACAAAACAAGCGCTGAATAAAACCGCTGAGTCAGTTGGCTGTTTTGTTTGTTTTCACTAGCTTTCTTATTATGCAACTATTGCTTTCAAAATATTCCATTTCCAAAATTTTCTGTAATTTGGCGCCAAACAGACGTAAACCACAGGAATGCCTGTGCATGTACAGTATACTTAAGAACAAGTATCTACCAAATGTCTCGAGTCACTGAGAGTTCTTTAATTCTCTTGTCAACCCGGCTTGTCATCTGCTTGTTAACAAATGAAAGGCCTGAATAATATTTCCGTCTAAATGCTCACTAAATTTATAAAGCAAATCAAAGTTATCAAAATTCGAGCGTGCAGAGTTTTGCTTTCTTACAAAAGCAATCATCGCAACGATTAAAATAAAAATACTTGATCGGTGCGTTTAAAACTAATAACATTGTCAAATACGCTTACTTCAAATCAGCCAATAGGACGAAGCGACTGAACAGTTTAATCCACGTTTTAAGTTAACTAATTGTCAAATACCTCAGTAAACACACGTCGCTGCTAAAGAAAAGCGCAGTGTATCTTAGCAATAGTTTGTTACTTCTTAAAGAGGCTTTTTGCTTGTTCGAGACACTTGCTTCTTACCCAACGACTTAAAAAACATGGAGGACTCGGAAGCTGGAATTGGTTATTTTGAAGTTGTGCAGCAAGTGATGGAAAAACGAATTGAATCTAATGATAAGGATATAGATGAAAATTTTGAGGTAAGATGCCGGAAAAAAGGATATTCTTGTTTTCACCTGGTTGGGAAATACACTGGTTTTCAGTTAAAATCGCTCTTCTGATAAGCTTTTTGAAATTTTACAAATGCATCTGTGTTTATCTAGTCGCAGAAGTTTGAGGACTGAATAAGGATTAGGAACTGAGAACTCCCCCATCTTTGTAATAATTTTCTAGTTTTCATAGCTTGTGTTCCAAGTCAGATGAAAGGAGACTTCGTTTTGTTAGAAGAAGGTTCACAATACTATATTTATAATCTCGATTCTGTTTCATTTTTCACTGACAATTGAAAATGTTAACGTTTTCAAGAATAGACGAGCAAAACTCCTTGAAACTTTGTGATTAGCATTAAACTAAACATTCTCCCAAGGTTGTTATTTATTGGCTGAAAGAGTCCAAGCTTTTCCATAAAACATTTTATTGGTACTATGTTATTGAAGCAATACGAATTTCTATTTTGGTCAAGAATTATAGTTGTCAATAGTAGTCATGGTAAACTGGTCAAAACTGAAACAGCTAGTAACAATTAATTTTTTACGTTATATCTGATTGATTTGCTTTCTGCAGCACAAACAGCAATTTGATTTATACCATTACTGCCTTGATGATAATGATTCAAACGTAACCTTAAATCATCTTTTACTGGATTGACTTTTCGCTGCTTTCCGTAGGACTCACAACTGAATCACGTCTTTTGGATATCTTTCTCACCACAGAACTTTGCAAACTTTTGTTATAAAAGTTAACGCTATAAACTTATCGACGTTTCGATGTCGACTTGACACTATTATCAAGATATAAAATTGAGTGAAATGAATAGAACTAATATATATACAGAATAAAAATACACATATTGTTCTTAAAATGCACTAGGGAAAAACTCTGCTAATAAAGTGAAAAATGAAGTAGAAACAACAAAATCATGCACGAAGTGAAGCGATGTAAACAAAATATTTTAAAACAGCTTTGAGCTAATGGAGTCTTTTTGTTTGTTTAAAGTGGGCATTAAACGGGCGTTAACTTTTATAACAAAGTTTTTAAAACCAAACGTCTTATTAAAACTTTGCAAAACAAAGGATATAGTTAGGTTGTTTTCTAATTATTAGAGATACAGTCAGGTGTAGAGGCTTGATCTGTTATCAGTTACAAGTAGCAATGTCTACAAATATAACTTTTTGTTTTAAACTAATTAAAGGTTTTTGTATAATTGTTAAAATAACATATGTTTTAGTACAAGGTGGATTTCATTCAGTCACGGAAACATCACTGAAGGCAACAGATCTTACTGTAGAAGATTGTTATCATGCACTTATCTAGTACATACAGGAGATTGAACAATCGATGCAGTTTTCAAAAAAAATAGTATAACATACATTACATCAGTATCACATGTATCAGAAATCGTATGGTCTGACTGCAAGTTGAATTTGTATTTGTTAGGAGCACCCCAGTTTTCATAGATATCAAATTTGCACGAGCTCGGCCCAGTTATTCTTCGTTAAGGCGGGAAAACTGAAACAGGAATATTTTTTAAAAGCAACGTAAAGCTTGCTACAAAAAAGACAGTTGCCATAATAATAACAAAGAAATTGCATTTGTGGCCGAAATGTTCGACAAACCATAACTAGTTTTATCTTTCCATAAGTCTCATCTTGAACGAATTTGAAATAACTGTAAGAAAAGGATCGTATAGGACCGAATGAAACTTCCTCCTCAAAACTGGTAAATTATGACGGTATATCGAGAAAAAAATCAACTTTATGTTGCTAAGATTAAGCAAACTTAGTAGCTGACCAACAGTGACAGGTCGAAATAATAACTCAGCATGCGTGAGTTGTAGCAAGATTTCATTTTTCAATTTTCAATTTTCAAGAGACAAACGTTGACAAATGTCCAAAAGATGGCTCCTCAGCGTCCTATTGTTTCATCTAAAGAAAACGACTTGATTGTTGACCTTTCACATTTGACAAAGAAAACCACCTTTAAAATCAACAGCTCGTGGAAAGCCTGGAGTCAAAACTTCTGGGTTTTCTGGAAAGGCTGGAATGTTGATGTAAATTCCTGACTTGTCTAGAAAGGCGGGAAAACAAGTCTTTCATACCAATAACCTTCCGTTTTACGTTCTCGGTTTACTCTTTCAATTTTAAAGAAGAAGTGAATCATAGCTAGTGAAGATAAGAAAGATTTGTGTGTTTTTAAATCCTTGTTTTTGACGGACAAAGATTTCTTGCTTTTTCTGTAATTTTGCGAGCTTGGTTCGAGTTTTCCTATCTGTCAAAAACAGCAGCTTGCCCAAGCTGTGTGCTTCTCCGCAGTTTCATTATCCGGCCCCCTATTAACTGAATAACTATCTTTAGCAACGCTCAGTATGTTCGTGTTCGTAATGAATGTGAAATAGATTTTTATATTCACCTATTTTAGTTACACGTGCGTTTAATTTTTCGCCTAATAATTTACTTGACATCATGTCTCCCTAAAGTTACAATGAACTCTATGACTGAAAAAATACATAAAATAACCTATAAATAGCTTACTGTGGTAATTACAACACTGTACACGGTCTGTAGTGCAAAAATGAAACAACTGGTAACTTCTAGAATTACCGCCAATTTCAAACTAGAAGAAAACGATTATAGACACTTCCACTCAAAACATAATATGTGGCTTACTTGCTAGCCCAATACAGCTTGTTTTTTCATAAACTATTCTTGCCTAGTTGCCGAATTCTCTTGATTATGAGGATATTTATTCGTACTTCTGAACAGGCGATTTAAAACCCAAAGTGTGACCATTCAAATGAGAGCTCTTAATGATCTGAGTACATGATTGTGATCGGTTCCAGCAGTTCTGCTTTTTCACAAAGATCTGAATTCAGAAAAGGCAAACTAGCACGAAACGTTAATTTCCTCATTTCCCCTGTCAAATAAAATGTGAAAAATGCCATACCTTTTTACAAATTTCCACGACCTCAGTTAAAACCTGAAATATTTGTTACTTTTCCCTCATAAATTATAGTGCATAAGAAAATTTTCTCAAATTGTTTTGACATTTCGCTATTGGCAAATAAGTCGCAACGTGAAATTTATCGAGTAATCAGTTTGAGCTTTTCGTTTATTTTGTCACGCATGAAGACGTTTCCTTTCCGGCCCCCGCTTTTTATCCTTGCAGACAGCTGTCACGAAATTGGCGCCAATTTAGCCTCGCCTACACAATCCTGAATAATGGCGTTTAACTCTGTTTTGTTCATTTTGCCTATTCCATGCTTGGCACAAAACGCGCTGAATAAAATCGCTGATTCAGTTGTCTGTTTGGTTTGCTTTCACTTGCTTTAATATTGCTTTCAAAAAATTCTATTTCCAAAATTTGCTGTAATTTGGCGCCAAACAGACTTAAACCACAGGAATGCCTGTGCGTAAACAGCGAAACAAAAAGACGCGAAATTAAGTAACCGCTGATAGATGCAAGTCAAGATGACCGAAGGTAACTTTTTTCACGCTTGAAGAAAGAAGGGAAAACTAAAAACATTCGAGAAATCTCACGTTTTCACCTATACGCCAATAGTGAAATGTCAAAACAACTTGACAAAATGTACGTAAGCAACTCCCTGGAGCCGGTTCAAAATACTCTACAATTTAAGCGTAGCATTTATTCCAGATTTTAAAGGACGTTATGAAAATTCGTAAGAAGGAATGGTATTTGTCACTAGTTTTGTATGAGAACAAAAATGAGGAAACTAAGCGCAAGGGCGCCAGGTTAGAGTACCCAAGTTTTGGGTTTTTGTACGATAGCCCCGAAACTGTAATTTGAGAATTTATTTCGATGTTAGTCTTAGGAATTGGCTTTTGAGAGATTTGCATCAGGAATTGACGAAAAGGATTGGCCTTCTTGATGGTATTTGTTCAAAGGACATAAATTGAACGTGAAAATTGTTATTACCTAGCCTCCCTGGCTACGTTTCCTTCTATTTTGCATTTTCTGAATTCAGATTTTCGTGAAAAAGCAGAACTACTGGAGCGATTACTGATTCATCATGTTCATGTAGATGTCCTTTATCTAAATGCTCATAGAGATGTCATCATTATAATATATCTGAAGTATGCTATATGCTATCACAGCAGATTGTTCGGTCTTAAAGCAAATTAAGTTAAACAAAACCTCAGTTTATGGCATTCGGCGTATGAAATTTGCTGTAGTCGATCTAGGAACACTAAGGTGAATTGACCGAGTTACATGTTTGCTCAAACAAAGTGAAGACACGCCTCAAAACAGATGAAAGCGGTTTATATTTAAAAGAGAAGTTTACAAGTAGTTCAAATCCAAGTTCGGACAGGATTCTAAAAGTCTGGAGTAAGATTAAATTGCTTACTTCAAAATAGATGTTAAGACGTGAGCAACCTATAGTCAAGTTGTAACGCGACACCACAGACTGCTTTCCAATCTCTTGCAGCACTAACTGAAATCTCAGTTTGCCTAGATAGCTTCTATTGTATATTACCAAGAATACTTTCGCCACAATATTTTAACCACTGGGTTAGTGGGGCACTTTTAATAATCCAAACACCGGCTTCATGCGAGTAAAAATACTTGATTGTAACGACGAAAATCTTACAAAACCAAACCGCGTCACCTGTTTACCGTTTTAGGGTCTTCCTCTATGTAAACGATATGTGATACTGACCTGCCGGACTATAACAACAAAGATTTGACAGTTGAAGCTATATTTTTTCGGAACAGGAAAATATAATGAAAATCCATAACGTTTCTCAGTAAACGATATAAATCTTTAATTTCTTGACAATCTTGATAAAAAGATAGCCTTCCTCCTTAGAGGAAATGTGTTTAAAATGAAAATTAACGGCTTTTAATAGAATTATCAGGTTTCGTAAAAAAATATCAATGAAAGTTTCGTAATAAAATATCTGAAATTTACAACTACCAGGAAGAATATCGTTTATTATTTTGAAATGATGGAATTAATGTTAAAAGTTTCCCTTTGTCTGTCGCCAGCGAAAGCTTTGAAGTATAAGTTTTATAATGTTTTTAAATAGTATACAGTATATGTGTAACAAGACTGGCATGCTTGTCCAATTTGAAAACGATCAGTTGTAAAAATTTTTGAACTCTGAAATTTTACGAGGCTGAAGGCTAAGTTCAGGCAAGGTGAGAGTACAAAAGATTTTTGAACTCAGTTATTTCCAAACTGGACAAAATGCAGTCTATTACTTGTTGATTATAATTATATTTGTTCTTGCCAGAATTGATTGCTTTTTCATGTTGGGCTTTCTGGTAGTGCAGTGGGTGATAAAAGACTTTCAAGCGGCCAGAGCTCTTCAATATTTTGTTGTTTGTGTTTTCGCCAAACCGGACTGGCAATTGTTTGTCTCTGATCTTTTCTTCCAATCCCATAAGACTGTTACCAAACGGAGCACAAAGATCTTTAGCTTTTGGACTTTACGAGTAGTCAACTGTGAAAAAACAATGCAAACAGAGCTTTTCGTAATATCGTTTATCATTTCTTGTTCTTTAGTATCCTGTTGTTTGCATTTTTTCAATTTATGGCCTCTCTTTTCATAGAAATGGTGTCAATTAACTCAAAGTGCTAAGTAGCGCACTCCTCGCTGCTTTTGCATTTTTGCGAATTTCGCACACAGCTGCGAGTTGATTGATTAAAATTTGATTTTGTGAGTTTCCATTGGCTGCGAACCAACGGTCATAGCAACCAATTAATTTTGACAGTCGAGTTTTCGTAGGGAAAAAATAATGCGTGGCGCAGCCTAATTTAATAAACAATTTGTACACTTTAGAAAACCATTATTTAATATTGTAGCTCCTTGTATGACACTTCTGGCACACAAAATAATCACAAGACAACTCTGGCGGGGTTGTTGCCCATCGCAGTTTCATTATTAAAAAGGTGCTGTCATTGGCTGTCATTGGCTATGTAAACATACATAAGTATTCTTGAAAAACATTGTTCAATTTAGTTCCCGTTGTTGCGGCGTATTATTCTAAACAAGCAACATATATACGTGAATAGTACTTCCATCATTCACTTAAACTTAAGAGGCTGAGAACGTTTGCAGATATGGTAAGTGATATTTGAAAGGACGATGGCACATTTGATATAATAACCTATGGCAGCGATTTCCTATCCCTTATTCTACAAAAAACACCGTTTTATTGTTTTGCATTTTCCCTGTAGCGGTGTTCATTCGTCACATTATATTCGAGAGAAATTTTCAGCTCCTTTCTTCCTTGTTCTGGCTATTTTGTTCTTATTTAAGATCTCAGTAATATTTTTTGAAATTCCACAGATGAAAACTTTTTCACTTACAAGAAACACAAACTCTCGATTCAATCACGTAGGTTGTTTTCTTTAAATTAATAAGTCTATTTAAAGCAAAAATGGTTATTATTTTTTAAAATGCTTTAACCTTTCGTGATGGTCTTTAACAAGAGGACTGAACATAAAATTATTCAGTTGGCGAAAACGTAACACTCAAACATTTCAGGGTGATAGAAAAAAGAACCCGAATGCGTTTTCACGAAAACGACACTATCATACGAGCCTATCGGTTTCTATAGTAACAAAACTCATCTTAAATTTGATAAAAATTCGTCTCTGCAGAATAAAAAATATAATTCCTCCGTTTCTTAATCGTTTTTACGTAATTTCCATTTTGTAAAATAACTAGTTGGTTTGCGAGATTCTGGGCAAAGTTCATAATTTCACCTATACATATAAATACATTTATATATACATATTTGAAGAATTATATATTGTGTCCATCTTATTGGATTAAATTTCAGTTGTACTTTTTCAAAAGGTAAGAAAGCGTCCGGACTGCATATCATGTAACGTATAATTGATCCTTTCCCCTTTACAAAACAAAATGAGTCTGTAACTGATATCGCAAAGCCCGGCAATTTGTAGACGTTTGGAAACGGTAGCTTGACAACCAGTGATTTGTTTTGTAAGTTTACCGCCATCTTGAAATGATTAGATAGGAACTATAAGTTTTCTTTGTGGCTGTGCAGTTCACTCTGGCGGGTTGGTTTGTTAAACCTTGGCCTCGCCAACGGGGAACGCTTCAAATGTACTTTTAGAAACCGCTGCCTTTTTAACTTTGATCTGTTTTTTTGCTTTGTTGTGTTTTTATTACGTGCTCTTGTATGTATGAGAACTCTCACGTTCGTTTGCGTGTTTATTAAATAGACTGTTATTACTATCATAACATGGCGAAACAGGTTTTGACTTAGCTACAGCCCTGAGTCTGGTTCCTCAAAACATCGATTCAGCACTAACCCAGGATCAATTTCCTAACATAGGGTTAAAATGCTCAAAGAC
>JAOEHT020286959.1:0-10363 GCA_025448195.2 Parazoanthus atlanticus
AATTGCACAACATATGCCTGCTGGAATATTAGCTAGGTACTTTATGTGTGTAACAAACCCAAATCAAACGAAGTGAGTTGCATGGGTTTTCTTTGCCGAGCAAAATAAGCTTGGCACTTTTGATCAAAACATCCCAATTATTGGAAAGTTGATATTCAAAAATTATTTTTCTCTGCAAAGAATAAAGCTAAAAAGAATCCCTCTGCTCATAACACAATCCAACATATGGAAATCTGTCTCAGGCCGTTTCACCATTTTTCTCTTTAATCTGCTCGAATTATCTTTTCTTGAATGAGACCACCAAAAAAGTAAAGAAATGAGACCCCATTTGTTTGCCATGGTGACAATAAGACCAATTATTGATTTTTTTACCTCCATCAGGGGCAACAAATTTGAAGATGTCATTTCGTTTTCAAGCAAATGTATTTGTTAGGAAAAAAAATTTCAGGTGTACCCTGACCATAATAATAATATTCTGTGAATAGAAAATATAACTTGGCAAGGAACTGGTTTTTAAGACAGCAGCTTACTTTGCTATCAAAAAGTGCCAAATGATGTGTTGGTAATTACTTATTACCTCTCTCTCTAGTCTACACATTTCTTTTAATTTGAACTTCGTCTTCAAGAATATAGGCCGAATTATCAATTCCTTTATTCTCGCAATTAATCAATAAATTCTATATTAATACTGTAAGAAGATGTTGTTAAACTTCGTGGGAGTGAAAAGGTTGAAAAGAAAATATTCTCTGAGAGAATCTGGTTGAGCTCCAAAAAAACTAACGTTTTACTCCATACAACATAAAGGAACCCGTTTTGACGTTGGTCGGTTTTCAACAGCACAACTTGCACGTGAAAAAGGAGCCTTCCAAGTTGTATCTGCATGAATAGGAGGACAGAGTTTCAGACGGCGGATGACTTGTTTTCAAAACATTTTTCATTGGAATAATTTTTTCAGTGGCCTGTTAATTGTAATAGATTTTATGACTGATTTCAGTATTCATAGTTGATAATCCCTGTTGTCGACGAAAACAACGCTACATGCCCCAGCATTTACTAAATATTCAAAACAACCTTAAGGATGATAGGAGGACTCGTTACAACATGAACTGAAGGATGACCAGTTGCACGTGAAAAGGAACCTTTCAGGTTGTTTCAGCATAAATAAGAAAACACAGAGAGAAAATTGCTTTAATTTGAAATTTCTGTCCTGTTATTTTAAAAAAACAACAAATCCCCGAGGCCTTCTCTTTGTCAGTTCGGTTAATTAGGTGTTGCTGGAGTGTATGCATGGCTTAGTCATTAAGTTCACTTTCAGCTACTTTCTAGGTTGTTGACTTAATTTGCTTCGTCGTTTGTTGAAAGAAAACAAGCTAAACAATAATATCAGACTGTCGTAAGAAACTTTAAGCAAAATGTGTGAGAACCTTGACTTGCTAGCAAATTTATAGCTACTGAAGAAAGAAAAAGGGAACACAATTTTTTTTTCATAGGCACTTTAATAGTGGACATAATAGTTGCTAAAAACTCACCAGAAAGAGCTATAAAAAAACAAAGACCCTGCTTATGACTACTCAGTTCGTGGAGGTGTCAAAAGCTTTTACGTTTCAAGTCAGTTTCAGAGTGAGTCTTATCAAAGCTTGGCTTCCTCAAGGAGTCAAGCCAATTGACAACAATACCACACTGAATTAGAAGATAACTTATAAGCAAAAAAAGTACAGAACAAATTTTTACAAAAGTACTCTTTAGAACATTTTTTATTATTTAGGCAATAACAACAACAACAACAACAACAACAACAACAACAAAAACAACGATAACAACACTGTTTTATTGAACCTCGACTCAATAATTTATTCCCGACCCCACCAGCTTACTTTACTGTTACGTAACGAAGCTCCAAGACGCATTTTAAACTAGCTTTGACAATACCTTTGCTCAAGTTTGGTTTGCTTATCGAAAAAAACTATTTTGATAAATATTCTGTGAACAGAAAACGTAAGTTTGCTAGGAAGTGGTTTATAAACTAGCAGTTCAGTTGGGAAATTCTTGCTACCTCTCTCTACACATTTCTTCTAAATTGAACCTCATCTTCAAGAATAGCCTCTGGATGAGTAATTCCTTTCTTCTCGCAACCACTCAACAAATTCTATATTGATACTGTAAGAAGAAGATAGATGTTGTTAAATTTGGTGGGAGTGAAAAGGTTGAAAACAAGATATTCTCTGAGGGAACTGGTTGAGTTCCCAAACAAACTAACGTTTTACTCCCATAAAGGAACCCATTTTGATTTTGGTCAGTTTTCATCAGTACATTGCAAAAAATGGAACCTTCCACAGGTCATTAGTTTCAGACATCTGAAGACTTGTTTTCAAAACATTTTTTCATCGAATTAATTTTTTCAGTGGCCTGTTACTTGCAATAGACTTTATGACTGATTTCAGTATTCATAGTTGGATAATCCCTGTCAGGGCCGACGAAAACAATGCTACATGCCCCAGTATTTACTGATTGCTCAAAACAACTTTAAGGAATATAAGAGGATCCGTTACAACACGAACTGAAGGACTCCGTTTTGAGTTGACCAGTTGCACGTGAAAAGGAACCTTCCAGGTTGTTTCAGCTTAGATAAGAAAACAGAGAGAAGACTGCTTTAATTTGAAATTTCTGTCCTGTTATTTAAAAACCAACAAATCCCTGAGGCCTTCTCTTTGTCAGTTCGATTAACTAGGTTTTGCTGAAGTGTATGCATGGCTAAGTTGTGAAGCTCACTTTGTATATTGTTGACTTATTGTTGAAAAAAATCCAAACTGAGCAATTATATCAGACTGTCGTAAGAAACTTTAAGCATGACCTTGACTTGTTAGCAAACTTATATTTACTGAAGAAGGAAAAATGGAATACAAATTGTTGTTTTATAGGCACTTTAATACTATTTATCAGAAGTTTTATTAAGAAACGATGACGAGTTTTGTGTTTCTCGCCATACATAAACAAGCTGCCAGGACACACTCAGTAAGTTAATTTGTATTAAAACAATGGACTGAAGCGAGCTATTTGTTGCTTTCAGATCTGAATGTAAAATGCTTTTAATTGTTTGGCAGTGAACAAAGACGAATTTGTCAAAAACATTCCATACATTAGCAAGCGGTGAACAAACAACCGATAGTCTTATAAAAGTTCTTATCTTGAAATTTTTATTTTCAGCCGTAACTATTAAAAAACGTTACAGCGGAACTTAATCAGTACCGAAAAACAGATTATTAAAAGAAATGCATTTAATGTTTTTGATCCAAAACAAAAGAATCTCAAGAATTGTGTTTGAACTGATGATGACTTCACAACGCCATAAACTTGGATTTATTGATCAGAGAAATTGATAAAGATTTGAGTTTTTCTTAAGACTTTTTAAAAAAAGTTCTGTTTTTGATCGTCCCAGCTCATGAGCTCCACTGAAATTGACTTGTATCTGCTTTACAACAAAAATTGCGGTGAATCAAAAGAGCTTATTCACAGTCGAACACAATAAATTGTTTATCACTTTCTGCTGACACATCTCCGAAACACCAATAACGTAATGTCTGCGAAAGGAAATTTACGCTAAACTTCTAAAACGGAGATTGTCCCAAAAAGAACCCTGTAGCCGTAAGACTCCATATACCGTTCCTTTTGAGCAATTATAGGCCTGTTGGTCATTTTCGGAATTTTATGGTACTTCGTATTTCGTGAGTCTTATCAAAGTTCTTCTTCCTCAAACCAATTGACAACAACACCACACTGAGATATCTTATAAGTAAAAAAAAGGAACAGAAAAAAAATACAAAAGTACTCCTTAGAAACTTTTTTCTATTTAGGCAACAACAACAACAACAAAAACAACAATAACAACACTGTTTTATTGAACCTTGACTCAATAATTTATTCCCGTCCCCACCAGCTTACTTTATTGTTACGTAACGAATCTCCAAGACGCATTTTAAAAACTTTTGCTCAATTTTTGTTTGTGTATCAACACAACTACTTTGATTAATGATAATATTCTGTGAATAGAAAATATAACTTGGCAAGGAACTGGTTTTTAAGACAGCAGCTTATTTTATTATCAAGAGTGCCAAATGATGTGTTGGTAATTACTTATTACATCGCTCTCACTCTCTCTCTCTCTCTACACATTTCTTTTAATTTGAACTTCGTCGGCCGGATGATCAATTCCTTTATTCTCGCAATTAATCAACAAATTCTATATTAATACTGTAAGAAGATGTTGTTAAACTTCGAGGGAGTGAAAAGGTTGAAAAAAAAATTCTCTGAAAGAAAATGGTTGAGCTCCAAAACAAACTAACGTTTTACTCCATACATAAAGGAACCCGTTTTAACGTTGGTCAATTTTGAACAATACAACTTGCACGTGAGAAAGGAGCCTTCCAAGTTGTATCTGCATGAATAGGAGGACAGAGTCTCAGAGGGCGGATGACTCGTTTGCAAAACATTTTTCATTGAAATAATTTTTTCAGTGGCCTGTTACTTGCAATAGATTTTACGACTGACTTCAGTATTAATAGTTGATAGTCCCTGTCAGGGCCGACGAAAACAATGCAACGTGCCCCAGCATTTACTAAATGTTCAAAACAACTTTAAGGATGATAGGAGGACCCGTTACAACATGAACTGAAAGATGACCAGTTGCACGTGAAAAGGAACCTTCCAGGTTGTTTCAGCATAAATAAGAAAACACAGAGAGAAAACTGCTTTAATTTCAAATTCCTGTCCTGTTATTCTTAGTAAAAACAACAAATCCCTGAGGCCTTCTCTTTGTCAGTTAGGTGTTGCTGAAGTGTATGCATGGCTTAGTCGTTAATTTCACTTTCTATGTTGTTGACGTAATTTGCTTCGTCGTTTGTTGAAAGAAAACAAGCTAAACAATCGTATCAGCCTGTCGTAAGAAACTTTAAGAAATGTGTTGGAACTTTGACTTGCTAGCAAATTTATAGCTACTGAAGAAAGAAAAAGTGAATACAATTCTTTTTTCATAGGCACTTTAAAAGTGGACATAATAGTTGCTAAAAAAATTTATACCTACCGAAAATGTTTGAACTTTTGGCCTTATTTTAACATATATTACACTTTAGCACTCAATTTTGGTTTGTCTATCAAACAAACCATTTTGACAATTATTCTGTGATTAGAAAACGTAAGTTCGCACGAAACTGGTTTTTAAAAACAGCAGCTCATTTCACTTCAAAAAATGCCAAATTATGTTTTGGTAAATTCTCATTACCTATCTACTTATTTCTTCTAAATAGGTTAAGAAAATTGGAATTTATCTTGAAGAATATAGCCTGGATGATCAATTCATTTATTCTCACAACCAATCAACAAATTCTATGTTGATACTGTACCAAGAAGATAGATTTTGATAAAATCGGCTTCACTTGTACGTGAAAAGAAGTTTCCACATATTCCAGGTTGTTTCCAAAACATTTTTTTTATCAAATTGTTGTTAGTGCAAAACAACACTTCTCTTTGTTTTTAGTTAATTAGACTTGATGATTGGTTTTGGACTGGAGTGTATAGTCATCAATCCAACTTTTAAAAGCAGTGGATTTTATCAACTTATTTCGCTTCATCGTTTTCTGAAGGAAAACAGTTGCACAACGTTTTGTAACTCACCAGAAAGAGCTATCAAAAAAGACCCTGGTTATGATTACTAAGTTCGTGGAGGCGTCAAAAACTTTTACCTTTCAAGTTTTTCAACTTACACGCATTTATTAACTTGTTTTTTATATCTGCGTCCAACACAATGGCAGCTCAAATATTTTGCACAATATTGAGATCTTAATCACATCTTGGTAATGAATGGCCGGCATTGCAGATGGGCGTGTCTAGACCTGCGGCTTAGATATGTCTGCGATATTTCCTAAGTATAAATGAACGGGGGTATTAACGTTCTTTGTTTGCTGTTGGAGTGCTGCGTAAATAGTTTAAAAGCTTGTCAAAAGGCGGAGTTTTCTAAAAGTCTCATTACAAATTTATATTCAATTAAAATTTCACTTCTAAGGCTGTGCACTTGGCACTTGATTTGATTTTATTGAATCATAAGCCAAGAAACATATATAACTTGTCTATTTTTATTCTAAGGAGGCTACTAGATGTTTGTCTCATCGATTTTACACCAGTTTCTCCCTTTAGTACAAACCTTGTTGACATTACTTGAGTTCTTTTCAACCATGAACGTTGTTTTATTGTTCTTTTGATGACTTTGTAGTTCATAATCCTTTGTAGTGCATAATATTTTTAGAAAAATAACAATTCACATTTTCTATTAGATGCACCAATCAAGTTTAAGGGACCAGCCCTTATAAAAAGAGACTGAGAAATATATGTTCAGTTTGTCAACTTCGGAGTTTCTGACGTATCTCTCTGATACCAAATTTCGACAAGAGAAATACCAAACTCCAAAGATGTTGCGGGTTACATTCCTAGGGCTTGTCCTGTTGTTTGCTACGACCTATGTCGTGGAAATTCAAGGTAAATAATCAATAACTTGTTTTTTTCTGTTGCTGAATGTTAGTAGGTTTAAACAGTTGCACTAAACCAACTCGATTTCCAATTTTCTCTGGCAATAAACTTTACTGGAAAAACATAACTTTGCACACGATCAAATAAAACTCTTCGAGTCTCAGTAATACTATCTATACAAGTGCTGACTTTAACATTAAAACAACTACATTACTAGTGCTTGTCCTGTTGTTTGCTACGACCTATGTCGTGGAAACCTTTGTCCTGGAAACTGCAGGTAAATTATCAATACGTTGTTCTTTTTTTTCTGCTGAATGTTAGTAGAGCTTTAGAGTTCTATTTAACCAACTCGATTTCCAATTTTCTCTGCCAAAAACTTTACTGGAGAAACATAACTTTGCACACAATGAAATAAAACTATTGGAAAGAAAAATGCAAGTCTTAGTAATACTATCTATAGCAGCCTATTTGTACACTTTGTTTATGATTTATAGTTGCAGAATGTGTATGAAGATCAAAAAGTTCCAACTTTAACATTAAAACGCCATGTTTTACTAACAGACTAACGAATCGATTTTTTCTTAGGTTTATTTTGTCTTAGGTTGTAAAAAAATGTTACAGAGTCTTTCAGATTTGTTGGGACGTTTTTTAGGTTTTATTCAGTTCAGCAACGAGTCAAACTTATCTGTAAATGTCCTAACATTATCAAGGAAAAACATTTAAAAGCAAACATATTCCCAGGCAGCTTTACACCCGAAACTCGGAATTGGCACATGAATGTTTTGAAATGGCATAACATGACAGAAAAATTGTGTCACATCAAGCTAAAACAGGAACTTCTGGTGAAAACTATACAGCTTTACACAAACTGACTAGCGCTTTTATCTGACAGTTCGCCTTAGAAATTGCAAAATTAAAAAACGCCGCAAACTTCACTTTTAAGCTTTAAGTAATAAAGACTCTTGTTAATCCGACTCTTAATATTTTTGAATGAATTTGCTTCGTCGTCTGTTGAAAGAAAACAAGCTGAGCTATTTTAACTGGGTTTCTTGACTTGGCAGCAAAATTCTATGTACTGAAGGAACAATAATTGAATACCAATTTTTGTTTCATGGCACTTTTAAAAATAGTATTTATCAGAAGTTTTACTAGGAAATGATGACAAGTTTTGTGTTTCTCAGCATACATAAACAAGCTACCAGGGCACACTCAGTAAGTTAATTAGTGTTAAAACAATGGACTGAAATGAGCTATTTGTTGCTTTCAGATCTGAATGGTAAAATGCTTTTAATTGTTTGGGAGTGAACAAAGACGAAATTGTCAAAACTGTCCATCCATTAGCAAACGGTGAACAAACAACCTGATAATCTTTTCAACATTATTCTTTGGAAATGTCTATTTTTAGACTTCGTTATTAGAAACGTTACAAAGAATTAAAAGAATCGTATTCAATGTTTTCAATCCAAAACAAAAAATCTGACGAATTTTGTTTGACTGGAAGATGACTCCACAACTTTATAAAAATGGATTTATTGATCGGAGAAACTAAAAGATTTCAGTTTTTCTTAAGAATTCTCATAAATCTCCTGTTTGATCGTCCCAGTTCATGAGCTTCAAATTTACTTGTATCTGCTTTACAACAAAACCCCAGGGGTTTAGTTTGCGGTCAATCAAAACAGCTCATTCACAGTCGCACACAGAAATTGTTTATTACTTTCCGCTAACACGTACACATATCTGAAATATCAATGTTTAATGTCTACCTAAAGAAGCTTAAATTAAACTTTTGAAACGAAGATTATCCTAAAAATGAAGCCTGCCGCCGTAAAACTCCATATAAAGTTGTTTTGCAAAAGTTTGAACCCTTTGGTATTTTTCGGAATTTTACGGTACTTCCCACTCGTATTTCGTGAGTCTTATCAAAGTTTGTTTCTTTAAGCCAAGTGACAACAATACCATGCACACTTAATTAGAAGAAAACTTGTAAGCAGAAAAAGGCACAGAAAAGGATTTAACAAAAGTACTTTTTAGCTGAAACGTTTTCTTATTTAGGCAACAACAACAACGATAAGAACACTGTTTTATTGAACTTGGACTCAATAATTTATTCCCGTCCCCACCTGCTAAATTTACTGTTACGTAACGATTCTCCAAGACGCATTTTGAACTAGTTTTGACACTGATACTTTTTGTCAATTTTGGTTTGCTTGTCAAAACAAACATTTTTAATCAATATTCTGTGAATAGAAAACGTAGGTTGGCAAGAACTGGTTTTTAGAACGCTCTCAAAGTGCCAAATGATCACGGTGTTCGTAGTTCCTATTACTGTCCTATCTCCATACATTTCCTTTAACTAATTTGAAAGAATTTACACTTCAGCTTCAAGAATATGGGGTAACTGGTTGAGTTCCAAAACAAACTAACGTTCTACTCCAAAAAAACACAAAGAAACCCGTTTTGACGTTGGTCAGTTTTCATCAACACAACTTGAACGAAAAAAAGCAACCTTCCACGGGTTGTATCTGCATTGACAGGAGGACAGAGTTTCAGACGGCGCCGGGATGACTTGTTTTCAAAACATTTTTGCATCTAATTAATTTTTTCATTAGCCTGTTATGACTGATTTCAGTATTAATAGTGTATAATCCCTGTGGCCGAAGAAAACAATGCTACATGCTCAAAACAACTTTAAGGAACATAACATGAACTGGAGGAACACGCTTTGATGTTGGCCAGTTTTAAACATTACATCTTGCACGTAAAAAGGAACCATCCAGGTTGTTTCAGCATAGATAAGAAAACAGAGAGGAAAAACATGTTCCAATTTGAAATTTCTGTCCTGTTATTTCAAAAACAACAAATCGTGAGGCCTTTTTTGTCAGTTTGGTTAACTAGATTTGATAACTGAGTTTGCTGCAGTGTATGTATGCAGGGCTTAGTCGTTAATCCCACTTTTTATGTTTTTGACTTAGTTAAGTTCGCTTTGTCGCGTTTGTTGAAAGAAAACAAGCTGAGCAGTTTTATCAGAATGTCGTAAGAAACTATAAACACATGTGTGAAAGTCTTGACTTGGTAGCAAAATTCCATGTACTGAAGAACGAAAAATGGAATACAATTTTTTGTTCAGTTTAAAGCCACTTTAATAGTATTTATCGGAAGTTTTATTAAGAAACAATGATGAGTTTTGTGTTTCTCGGCATACATAAACAAGCTGCCAGGGCACACTCAGTAAGTTAATTAGTATTTTGTTACTAATAATCTGACCATTTTAACGTGCAATCAAGTGTTTGCTTTTTATTCTTTATTTTTTAATGTATTTTTGTTCCTGTTGTAAAAAAAGATATCATGATTTCCAAAAGGGAATTCGCTGTAGCTGTTGCGACCAATGGATTCATCTAAAATGTTCAAATTTATCAAATGCACTAACTTATCTAGTAGTGGAAATCATAGTTGGTTCTGTGGGATCTGTGCTGTATCTTCAGTAGTATATGGGACAGGATATACCCGGGATTTTCATTATTCCCCTGAATTCAGCGGAATAAATTATGGTTTTTATTTCCCCTGGCTTCAGTGGAATAATTTCAGAAATTTCAGAATTTCCAGAAAATTCAGAAAATTCAGAAATTTCAGAATTTCCAGAAAATTCAGAAATTTCAGAATTTCCAGAAAATTCAGAAATTTCAGAAATTTCAGAATTTCCAGAAAATTCAGAAAATTCAGAAAATTCAGAAATTTCAGAAATTTCAGAATTTCCAGAATTTTAGAATTTCCAGAAAATTCAGAAATTTCAGAATTTCCAGAAAATTCAGAAAATTCAGAAATTTCAGAATTTCCAGAATTTTCAGAA
>JAOEHT020287055.1:0-10363 GCA_025448195.2 Parazoanthus atlanticus
AGTAGTAGTAGTAGTAGTAGTAGTAGTAGTAGTAGTAGTAGTAGTAGTAGTAGTAGTAGTAGTAGTAGTAATATTATAAAATTTGGTTGATACAGTACTAGTTAATATTATGTTTAAGAAAATCCCATTGCAGGTTGGTGCACCTATGGTATAAAAGGAAAGAATCATCGGCGGCAAAACTGCAAAATATATAGGTAGTTCAATTTATAGCAGACTTTCAATAAAAGAGAGGAAATAGAATAACTGATTTATAAATGTATGTCCAACATAACCTAATTTAATCTCACCTTCCTTCTCAGCACTATCCGCAAAAATGTGGAACAACCCCTTTCTATTTTCCACAGTTAGCAGTGACTCCAGCAGGCAAGGAAGCCGATAGAATTCTTTTAAATCTTGTGAAAAAGTGATCAAAAACTCTTTTTCAGGTGACCATTCTAATAACTGCTGAAAATTTGCCCGATCACTCTCAAAGTCACTGTACACTTGAATGAAATCTGTATCAGAGCAACTAACAAGCCTTTTTAACTTATCCATATAGAGATTACAAAACAATGTTTTTGCGTCCTGATAAACTGCTTGGTACTTTGGAGTATTTCTCATTTCCTTGAGAAACTCTTGCTTCAAGGAATGCAGCTCAAACATTTTATCTCCACCTTCATTCCTCTTTGACTCAACACATCCTTTGCTCACGAGAATGTTCAGATACACTTCAGTTTCTTTTATTGAACGACCAAGCATTTGCTGTGCTGGAGGTAACGGAAAATCCCGACAGAAAAGCGAAAGCTTAACAAGAAAGTTCCTGAGTGGCTCAGATAGTTTGCTAAACATTTCTTGAAAAACAGCTTTATCGTTGTTACTCAGTTCAGTTGCTGGTTGTTTGTCTTGAACCTCTCTTTCTACTTCTGTTTGTTGCTCCACTTGCTCACCTGTTACCTTTGTCGTCTTCAAACTGGCCTCAAGAATCATTTCAATTTCAGATAAAACTTCTTTTGGAACTGCAAGGTTTTGTCTCAAGATTGCTGCGATCCCCTTTAGCAGAAGGGGTTTGTTACTACACACCTTTGCTATCTGAACTGCTACATCAATGCTTAAATCAACTCCAGTTTTCTGTAACAGCAGCTCTTTTGATGCGTTTTGTGCAAAGGGTTTGACATGATAATTCGCAACTTGAGCTACGCCATCAAGCAATGAACGAGAAGTAAACAAAATTTGTAACCTTTTTTGTTTGTCATGTTCAATCATATTTTTGATAAAATCCTTGAAATCTTCAAACTTCACCAAACGGTCTTCTACATTATCAAATACAAGCACCAGGTCATGTTTCAGGTTGTCAACGCTGCCGTAAGCTCTTTCAGGACTGCAAAAATATTCTGGTAGACCAAACTTCGACAACAATTTAGAGTAAACCTGCTCCATGTCCTTAATGCCCCTAAGATTGACCACAATCGACTTGCAGTCTCTATTCAGGCATAACTTTTTGGCGAGCTCTTCAGCAAGCAGAGTTTTACCAACTCCTCCCTCTCCGTGGAGATTGATTCCACAAACATTTCCACCGTTGTTGCCAAGCTGTGGTGGCGGTCGCAATTTATCCAGAATCTGGTGCACATCTTCATCCCTTCCAATAAACTTTGCTTTAGGAGCTGTACCTTGGTTAGCCGTGTGAGTCCTGCTTTTGAACTCATCTATTTTCTTTGTGACCGAACCATTGGTCGCTTCTTCTTTGCGAAATGTATCTGCATAAAACTCAATCGCACTAGTATCTGTTTCTGATACTAGACCATGTTTTCGCAACAACTCAAAACACTGGGTTAAATCGTCTTCTGGTAGTTTGTTGTAGTCGCCACGTAAAATGTTCTTTGTCCAATTTATAGCATCCTTCATCTCCTGTTCATCGAAGCTTTTAGCCACATCTTGCAGAAGATTATCCAAGTTTGAAACGTTTGTTAATGGAACGGCTTTGGCGGCCGCCATCTTGGTTTTCTTATCAAAGGCTAAATCGTCTTGTGGTAGTTTGTTGTAGTCGTCGTGTTAAACTTTCTTTGTCCAACTTCTAGCATCCTTCATCTCCTGTTCACTGAAGCTTTTAGCCACAATTTGCAAAAACGTCTTCAAGTTTGTGGTGTTCCTTTTTGAGATATCAACTAAAGCCGCCATGCATCTCAGTTGTCCGGTCCGCAAGGCGATGTTCGATGGCAAAACCAGCTGCTGTAAGCCAAAATTAGCATTCCAGGAATTCGGGAATGGACTTGCTCCAATTTCTAGAATTTCCATGAACTGGCCTCAAACGGGCAAGTCTTAAAATTCAAAGAAATGTTAAACATGCCATTTTAGAATATACTGTTGACAGCCAAAAAAGTTAACCGCCACACCAACAAGCTCGAGGTAAACGCCAAGTTAACGGTATCCACTGCGAGATCTGCTTCATTCTTACTTCCTTTTTCTCAGAATAATCACAACACTTTGGACTCATACTGCCACATGTGGTGTTTTCAGCGATCATAATAACACACCTGTTTCCGAAACAAAAGGCGGGAAGAGCGCGGTGCTGCATGTCAATACTTTGATCAGCTTATTCCAAGTACGGACTTTCAATGTTGTCGCTTTTGAAACACGTTTCAAACTCAAATTATAAACAGAAACATACTCAAATATCATTTAATTCTTGGAAGAAACGCTTGAGTTTCACAATGTTCCATCACTCCTGATTAGACAGTCGCTCACAGGTTGCCTACGGGCAGACGCTGAAAACAAACTTGTATCTTTTGTAATAACAATAATATACATAAATATTTTATGAGGGAGCCCCAGTCACCGAACGGTGGTTTTCATGAGGTCCTCTAAAAATACCAATATATAAAGTTAAAAGGGAATGAAATTATAATAAAATAGGTATAAAATCGAATAGAATCTTAAAAGTTATAGTAAACTGTTCCAATACGGAGTTTTAAAATTTTGAAAAAGTAGAATTTGTATGAATGCTAAAACTTAGGTTATTAAATTCGTTATAAAAAAGATATAACGAAATTGTTGTTTGCCCCAATTGGTCTTACAAGCTGGGAGTCTAAACTTCAGTCGGTCTCTAGTTTTGTATTTGTGGCATTCGTGTGCACGGGTGTTAGGGAAATTGAATATATTGATTTCTTTTTGAGAAATCATCTTTTTGTCATCTTTTGTCAGGCAGCCTCACAGTGTTTTGCTGGAAAACAAAACTCATGGATACAAGGGGAATTGTCAGTTTCCTAAAACATAAAACTAAGATCCCAACAAATAAAATCGACAAATTTAGTTAAAGTTTTCTAACTTTGACAGTGACCAATGAAAGCCAAGTATCGAACCAGTGACAACAACAACAACAACAACAACAACAACAACAACAACAGTAGCAATCTTTTATTTCTACTCACACACATGCATTACAATATCAAATAGTCTGACAGACAGGTTTGAGTTGTCCGCTACTTATAATAACCAAGGGACTAAACGAGCTAAGTAGCGGGTTTAGAAAAATATAAAGTATAAGAATGTAAATGGCTAGATCGGACGGCAGGATACATTAGAAAGTATCAAAAGAAGTAACAATTAGCCCGTCAGGGGGTGACTTGCCTTGCATTATCAGTTCCCTCCATTTGAAAAAAAGCTCTTACATGATTTCAAATGTTTTAATACATATTTAAACATATTATTGCCTAATTTTACTTGCTGCAAATTCGTGCAAACTCGATGGTGGCTGAACAGCTCATCACTGGAATGCCCATCATTCGGGAGTTTTATGCAAGAGGGGGATAAGTTTTGAAGTCAAATGAACTGATATAATATTAATTTCAATAGGTGCTATGAAGCGTTGTCTCACAGGTCGACTGCTGGCAGAAGACACTTGTTGTTACAACGGGAGCAGGGGCCCGTCGAATATCAGACGGACGCAAACGTCATGCAAAGGAAGGAAAGAAAAACATGCAAAGATATGACAGCAGGTAGTGGACCTCAGGTTACCGGGATCGCTCTTCTCTTTATTCATAAACTTCTTTTCAAGTTTTCTTTTCAGCTTTTGAATGAATGACTAAGATTTCTATAAGGAGTTATTAGACGCTTTTGCGGTCTATAAATAGATAATATATTACGTAGCGTTCACGGGAAAACAGGCAGAAGGGATCCAGTCAGCGGATTATCCCATGAAAAGAAAACCAAGATGGCGGCGGTTACAGCCGTTCCATCAACAAACGTTTCAAACTTGGATAATCTTCTGGAAATTGTTGCTAAAGGCCTCGGCGAACAGGGGATAAAGGATGCTGTAAACTGGACAAAGAACCATTTACACGGAAGGTACACCAAGCTACCGGAAGACGATTTATCCAAGTGTTTTGACTTGCTGCGACAACATGGACGAGTTTCAGAAACGGATACGACTGGCATTGAGTTTTATGCAGAGAAATTCTGCAAAGACGAAGCGACCAAGGATTCGATCTCCAAGGAAATAGAAACGTACAAGGAAAAGATTCGTTTTGTTCAACAAGACACAGCACCTGCAGTGAAGTTGATTGGAAGGGATGAAGATGTTCGCAAGATCCTTGAAGAACTGCAGCCGCCACCACGTGCACAGGCTGACAGCAGCAGTGAGAATGTTCGTGCAGTCAACCTCTACGGAGAAGGAGGAGTTGGAAAAACTTGCCTCTCTAAAGAAGTCGCGAGACAGTTATGTGTGAGTAGCGACTGCAAGTCGATTGTGGTCAATCTTAGAGACATTAAAGAAATGCAGCATGTTTACTTTGAAGTGCTGCGAAAGTTTGGTCAACTGGCCGTTTTTGGCAGTCCTGAAAGAATATACAGTAGCATCGAGAATCTTAAACATGAGCTGGTACTTGTGTTTGATAACGCAGAAGAGTTTTTAATGAAGTCTCAGGAGTTAAAGGGTTTTCTAACAAAGATGATTCAACACGACAATCAAAGAAAGTTACAAATACTGCTTACTTCTCGAGTGATGCTCGATGGTATGGCTCAAGTTTCAAATTATCTTGTCAAACCCTTTTCACAAGAGGCATCACAAGAAATTTTGTTGCAGAAAACTGGATTAAATTTGAGTGTTTCCCTGATGTCAGACATATCAGATTTATGTGGTAACAAACCCCTTCTGCTAAAGGGGATTGCAGGAATCTTGAAAGAAAAACTTGCAGAAGGGGGAGATGTTTTAGCCAGAATTGAAAAGAATATTTCTGAAGGAAGTTCTAAAAAGACCAAGAAATTAAGTGGGAAAATGGAGCGACGAACTGAACCAGCAACTGAACTAAGTAACAGTGATGAAGCTGTTTTTGAAGAAATGTTTAGTAAACTGTCTGAGCCACTCAGGAACTTTCTTGTTAAACTCTTGCTTTTCTGTCGGGATTTTCCATTACCTGCAGCACAGCAAATGCTTGGTCGTTCAACAAAAGAAACTCGATGGTATCTGAACATTCTCATAAGCAAAGGATGTGTTGAGTCAAAGAAAAATGAAGGTGGAGAGAAAATGTTTGAGCTGCATCCTTTGATGCAAGAGTTTCTGAAAGATATGACAAATACTCCGACATACCAAGCTGTTTATCAAGAAGCAAAAGTTTTGTTTTGCAGTCTCTTCAAGGATAAGTTAAAAGAGCTAGTTCAAAGCCTGGACACAGATTTCATTCAAGTGTTCAGTGACTTTGAAAAGGATCGTCCAAATTTTGAGCAGCTACTACAACTGTCACCTGAAAAAGAGTTCTTGACTTTGTTGCCAGATGTAAGAGAATTCTATTTGCTTCCTTGCCTGCTAGAGCCACTGGTAACTGTTCAGGAGAGAGAATATTTGTTTCACAAGTTGGCAGACACAGCTGCCAAGGAAGGTGAGGCTGTACATTATATATATTAAATAGTTTTTAAAAAAATATTTGTTTTGTCAGCTGTAACAATAATAGCAAAAATAATAAGAAGAAGAAGAAGAATGGTAAAAAAGACTTTATTTAAAGAGGATAAACACTGACTTAATAGTGGAACACACTAACAAACTTGTGGCCCTCAACTACTTTAAAATTACATGCACACCTAAAAAACTACATAATTGAAAATTACTAAATTACAATGCTAAATTTATCTGAAATGCAACTTGAAATACAGGATATGAAATATTTAAGATAGAAATAAAAGTAAAAAATAGAAATGCAACTACTGTATGGATAGAAATATGCCAAAAGTAATTGTTCCTTGAGATGAAATTCATGAAGAGCAAATTTAAAGGGGCAAACTGTTCAGTAGCTGGCTGAAAGTTAGAGTAAATGATCTTCCACTTTCAGTTACGCAATTAATCTTAGGACAAACAAAATAAGTTATTATTTGAGAGACAAGTATTCCTAGAGTGCACATCAGAATTCAGATCATAGAAGAAATTTAATATATTGGAACCATTTGTTGAATTCTCTTGAAAGCAACTGAGCATAGGTGCAGGGCAATCAGCTTTCAGTCGTCTGGTCATCTCAGATGAGTTATTTGAGTTTGCGGATGAGCAATTTTGCCAAATCACTTGTCTTGAATCTCTTGCAAAATTCTTGAATCTCACTTGCTCATTGGATGAGTGGAGAAAAAGAAGAGTTGATTGTTGTGCCCTGCATATATTACTGTACAAGCCTGTCAGTGTGAAAAACAGCAGGCATGCAGTGTTTCACATGTCTCTGTTGACCCAGGCTTGTGATGGTGTGCAATGATTATGGGCTCACATATTGCAGTAAAGAAGGCCTTTTTAATGAATAAAGGGGGAAAAAGAGAAAGTTAAACATATATTTAATATGTGTTTCTGACAAAAGTATTATTTTTAAAAATTATTTTTTCACTACTGTTAAATACCATGTTGAAAATGCACAACAATCTTTGAGAAAAATAAACTTGTAGTTTGTTTACAAAGGATATATTAATTATATTAATGTTAAAGTTTTACTCAAGCATTGTTGATTAATTTTGCAACAATGTAAATTCAACTTAAAATACTTCAGTTACATTCATTTGCAATTGACATACATTGTATCTTCTGCCAGCTGAGGATATGAATTAACTTGAGTGAATGACATAAGAAATAGAAAAAGCCAAAAGGAGTTTTGATGCACATTTCGATGTGCCTGTCACCATTTATTGAATGAGAAAATGCGGAAGTGGAAGTTACCGTTAGATTAAACCTCGATTAAATTTGCAAATCTAGGAATACTGTACTAGTATGTTATATGGTTCTTACAGTATGAAGTACAAGTTTACATTTTTTGTGTAGCAGTAAGATTTCTGTTGATCCAGTATTGTTTCCAGTTGGCTTGCCCAACTGGCCACAGCTCAAGGAAGTTAGTTTTCACCTTTGTTTGAGAAAATGAGGGTCAATTTTCCCTCACATTTTCATCTCACATGCAAGATATTTGTAAAAATATAAATATGAACCTTGCCAATAGTAAGCCCACCCAAGAAAATTCCAGAAGTTTCAGACCTAAAATATATGTCTGGAATGTATGCCATAAAATGCAGACTATAAACCCTTGGCTTATTCACAAGAGAAACTCCCAGATAATGATGTAATCATTACGAAAAGGAAACATGTGTTCTAAAGGCACTCAAAAATCATCTAAGAGTTAACAGAAGTGATCAAAACATTTGGGGAGGGTCTATGGAATGGGGAAGGTCTATGGTATTGGGAGGGTCTATCGAATGGGGAGGGTCTATGGAATGGGGAGGGTCTATGGTATGGGAAAGGGTCTATGGTATGAGGAGCGTCTATGACCAGTATGGGAAAGGGTCTATGGTATGGGGGGTCTGGTATGGGAAAGGGTCTATGGTATGGGGAGGGTCTATGGTATGGGGAGGGTCTATGGTATGGGGGGTCTATGGTATGGGGAGGGTCTGTGGTATGGGAAAGAGTCTAGGGTAAGGGGAGGGTCTGTAGTATGGGGAGGGTCTATGGTATCGGGAGGATTTATGGTATGGGGAGTGTCTATGGTATGTCTAAACATTAGCTGTCTGGCGGGGTTGTAACCTCAGAGGGGGTATGAAAGGGAAAAGCTTATAAGCCACATTTTACAGGATGCATTCTCCTGAAAGATGCAAAGGTTACATATTGTACTGACTGAGAGGTTTTTTTATAGTTGAACTATACAGTGTTGTTAAATAAATCTACTTATTTGTTGACCTATATTTGACAGGCAACGTGCCATTTGCTGCTCATTTGAAATGCTGGGAGTCTTTACAAGTAAATCAGAGCCAAGGAGGAAAGAAGGCAAGAAAGGTCCTTGCTAAAGCAGAATCATATCTGTCGAGGGTACCAGAGGAAAACCATGAACAGTATGAATGGGCAAAGAGCATGTACCTATATGCAGAGGGCAAAACTTACTACAAGTCCAGCCACTCTGAGGCTAAACAGAAAGATTTTTATTGTCGCAAAGCACTGGAGAGCTTACAGCAGTCTCTAAAGCTTACTGAGAGAATATATGGAAGACATACTGCAACGCAAAGATGTCTTAATGAAATGGGAAACTGTTATAACAGGTTAGAAAACCTGGAAATGGCTTCAACTTACTATGAAAGGGCATTCAAGATGCGGAAAGATCTTTCTGGCTCGAAGGATCACTATGACATGGCTGTTGATCTCAATCAGATTGCTGTAATACATGAAAAAACTGGAGTAAAATTGCTGAATCAGAAAAAGACACAGGAAGGCAAGAGGGAACTGACCAAGGCCATCGAGTTTTATCAGAAAGCTCTCAACCTTGAAATCAAGCTGAAAATAGATGGTTACAGCAATACAGCCCTGTTTAAGAGGAACATGGCAAATGCGTACCTCCATTTAGATGAAACGGAGAAAGCGTGGAAGCCAGCACTGGAAGCTTATGAGATCAGACAGAAAGTGCTTGGTACCCACCCAGACACTGTGAGGAGTCTGTACCAGTTGGGTAATGTGAAGTTCTGGGGTGAAGATTACCCAGCAGCCCTTGAGTACTTCTGCAAGGCTTATGAGATGGAGGAGTCGCTACCTGCAGGAAATCACAGTGCAGTGAGGCAAATGATAAAGAAGAGAATTTTAGCCACTGGAGGCACACTTAAATATGGTACATGTAAGCCTGATATAATAATGTGATGTAAATAGCTGTTGGATTGAATTATTACTACTACTACTAAGTACTATTATTATTATTATTATTATTATTATTATTATTATCATTATTATTATTATTATTGTTATTGTTATTTTTTGGGGGGAGGTGGAAGAAATGGGGAAGAATTCTTGTGTTACTCAAAGGGCATCAAAAGAGCTGCCATGCGTATGTGCAGAGAATGGTACAGTAGTAGCTAGAGGTTCAGTTAACCCTCTCAGCCCCAGCCAGTTTATCAACATATCTATTTTCTCCTTACAATATCAATACAAAATAGTTTATTTTTCTGTGAGAATACAGGAATTGATCACACACTGCAAGCTATCCAGTATGAAAAGCAAAATTCTCCCAAACTGTTTAAAAGGAAAGTATGGATACCATTTAGGAGAATTTAGCAACACATCATTTGTCATGTTTGGGCCGATAGGGCCCGGTCCAACCCCTTCATTGGTGATTTTGGAATTAACATAAAAATAATACTAAAGTGAAAAAAAAAACGTCTTTTGGAGCACAGATAATTTTTCCACCCAGGGCTCCCCCCTTTCCAGAAATTGTGAATTCCAGCCCTCCATTTTCGAAATTTCTGGATCTACCACTGACCTAAAGTTACTTCTTTTCACTGATTGATAAATCAGTAAAATACTGTCCACATCACGTCAGTCCATCTTGAAGGACCCAGGACTGTTGAAGTCTGGCCCCGTTGTACATACAAGTTCTATAACTACTATTTTTTGTTATACAGTGGAAATGGAATAAACAAATTTAAAAAAATAAATATTAAATACTTTATATACTTTTAAATTTACAGTAGCACAAGTATTGGGTTCATAAACAACTTACACGAACTTGCATCATGGATGAGACCAAGTCACTCAGGTCTTGAGAATAACGATTTGGGATAGGACGGAACTTTCCAATCCGTATCTTGGCCTCAAGAGCTTTTTGATTGGTGGCAGTAAATGGTGGAGAGAGGGCGCACAGTTCATACATTAGACAACCAAGGGACCAGATGTCAGACTTCTCATTGTAGCACTGTCTGGTTACTTGCTCCTTTAAGGACAGGATGATATAATAATAATAATAATAATTTATTACTTATATTGTGCAAGGTTTCATTGAAAGATGCTCACCTGCACATTACAAGGTATAAAATAGATGTATAACTACATAAGGAGTAAAATATAGAAATTAAAATGCTTAATGAAATATCGATAAAAATATCTATATAAATGTGTATATGG
>JAOEHT020287148.1:0-10361 GCA_025448195.2 Parazoanthus atlanticus
TTTTTCATTTAACTAGATTTTGTGTGTGTATGTGTTTACCGTTCTTGTATTTTATATTTATAAACTTCTTTTTCCTCGTACTTTCCTTGCTAAATGTTCACAATTTTAATTTCTCTGTATATTGGGCACCCGACTAGATTAGCTTATATAATTATTTCGGGTGTCCAACCACTAATTTCTTTTCAAATTTTGTAATTTTGTTACACTTGCACTCATAGTGGAAATAAAGTTTTGTTGTTGTTGTTGTTGTTGTTGTGTGAAATCATAGAATAAGATTTGCAGTTTTATTAGTTAGTTACCGTGAAGCGCTTTACCTCCAAGAACCCGGTCATCTTTACTTCTTTGACAAGACATCATATAAATCTTGATATATCCAATAATATGATATCATTCAACTAAGCCGATTTTGTTACTTTTTATCACTTAGTATGACATTCCAACAAAACCACCCGGTAAGTTATACGTTAGAACGCTATCAGTAAGATCACTTGAAGAGCGCTTAAATTCAATTTATACAGTGTATAAATACTTAAGCGCTCTTCAAGTGATCTTACTGATAGCGTTTTAACGTATAACTTACCGGGTGGTTTTGTTGAAATCTTCCTCAGATTTTCCTTTCATACAATGTGGTTTGCCAAGGTATCCGTGTCGGTTTCAGTTTTTTTTGCTGGTACTTGTTTGCAGTTTTCTCTGTTTCATCTCTCGCTATTTTGGAAAAGTTTCTTGTCCAGTAGCTAACATTTTCTGTATTTCTCCAAACACATTTGAATGAGAGGCGGTGATTTTGTTGACTTTCTTCTTTTTGAAGCGCATCTGTTTCACATCAGCTTCTTCGTCACCTCTTCTATATTTTGGTCATTTCGGTAATTGTCCACAACATCGGCGATGAAATGACGAATGTACTGCAGTTGTACTGTGGGACCGTTCAGACCCAATTTTACGATTAGTTTTCTGGGCTTCTGATTGGTGGAGAGGAATTATCGATTAGTTCGGTGGGGATGACGTCATAGGGCTGGGGAGATTGGTGGAGAGAAATTATTGATTAGTTTGGAGGGGATGACGTCACAGGGTTGGGGAGGAGCTGTGAAGAGGGAGCCGGGGGCCAAAAAGTCCGAGGTTCAAAAAGTCCGGGGTTCAAAAAGTCCGAGGGTCAAAAAGTCAGGGGGTCAAAAATTCCGGGGGTCAAAAAGTCCGGGGGTCAAAATGTCCGGGGGTCAAAAAGTCCGAGGGTCAAAAAGTCCGGGGGTCAAAAAGTCCGGGGGTGAAAAAAGTCACGCACACACAGGTTTTGAAAAATAATAGTTTAATGCCAAAAAATCCTATGTAAAAGCGTGAACGTGTGAGGGTCTTAAGGAGGGCCTCGTCCCTGAATTTTGTAAGAAAAGGACAAGGCTGGGATTCCAACCCAGAATTCCGAGGCCACAACACGGCGTGTTACCACTTACACTACATTGTTTCAACAAGAACCGGTGTTGGCCTCCAGACGGTTTCGTCGTAGGTCCCGGTTGCAAGCGGACGCAATCGTCATCTGGTCGAAGGGGATGAACCTGGCCAACGCTTCGAAGTCGCGTTTGAAGATCAGGCACCCCTCCTTCAGCAACTTGACGTCCGACTTGCAGTACGCCACCAACTCCTGACGGAAATTGAACTCCACGGGTCGTCGTACCATTGGTCGAAGCCTTGGCGCCCCTTGACCGTCATGCTGTTAGGCAGGTAGTCGTCCTTGGCAGGGAGTGGGCCCACGTACTCCTGATTGCCCCGAGTATTGAACAAGTGGGGAAAATGCCCCCTCTTGAGTTCCGTCAGCCCAAAGGTCTTGGGAAAGGCTGACAGGGGCATCTGGAAAAACGACAGCGAGTCGATGAAGCGAATCTTGCCGTGGGTGAGCTGCAAGACCTTACCACCGTTACGCAGTTGGTTAATCTGGCGTCGTTGACGGTGGTATTCATCGACGATCGGATAGCTGTCGTATCCTTGGAAGTTGTGGGCCAAGATGGTCAAGGGGCAGTCGTTGGCCAGGGTGTCCAGCTAGGTACTCCAGGAAATCCGCAATGCATTTGTCGCCGTGGAACACACGAGATGGGACGAGATCGGACTCGGTTTCGACCACCACCAGGTTGGGGACGTGGCGGCCGTTCTCCTGCATGCATTCGATGTCGAAGAACACGTGCAGGGATTCCTTCTCGTTGTTGAGAATAATTAAGAGTACTATGAATTAAAGAAATGATTGTTATTGAACGGAAGCGTGAGCTAGGAGCACGCCGTACATTATTTTAGTGTTAATTCATGATTTAATAAGCAAACTGTGAGTAAAACCAGAGTATCGAATTGTGCGAGAACTTGAATGTATATTTAGACATAACTTTACAAGGCGTGACAAAAGAAAACGGAAGACACGTCCTGTGTCAACATGAATGTAATCAGTTGTAGTGTCAAGGGTATTAGAGTGATGAAAGGATTGTATAATCTGAACGTGACATGTAAACATTGTCGAATTTACGTACAGGAATAATCCCACGATTTCCTAGAGCTTTCATATGTATTATTTTAGAACAACTAGTTCCATTTATCCAACGGAAATACTGTAAATACCAGAATGTATACGCCTTAGTTTTACTTGAGATAAACACTTGAAAAATATGTAACTTAGCACAGTCTTTGAGTTTTCATTGAATGAACGAATGTAAAACGAGTGGTGTATGACTAGTGCACAATTGAATAAACCAGTGGAAAGACAGTCCTGATTGTCGCCTCAGTATAACTCTATCCGACGAACTGGAGAGATACTGAACACTCGTCATCCCGGTCCTCGTCGTCGTCGTCGTCCGAGGTCGACCGGTCGTTCTCCCCCACTTGGATGAAACAACGGTGTTCGGCAATGGGGACGACCTGGTGACAGGAGCGACAAGTAGCATAACCACACCGATGGTCGCCGATCTCCTTCCATCCTCGCAGCAACTTGTAGCAGCACCGGCACCGTCGACGACAGTCACAGACGCTCCTCTGTTGGGGATCACAGGACGTTCCAGCCGGGGTCTTGGTGAGATGATTGCTCAAGCAGTGCTCTCCATAAAACTGGCGACCGCAATAGCGACAAGACACCGTGGGGGGACGATAATCATCGTAGGCGTCCCGGTAGTCGTCGCAGCCCTCCTGTAAGCACCCACCACAGTCATATGGGTTTTGGGTGCAGGCATGCTGTCCTGGATGGTGGTAGGGTTGATAGCAATGCCCACAGAAGTAGCTGAGCCCAAAGAACCCCGGCAAGGACGTCAAAGCGTCGTAGTGCCCGTCATCGTACAACAGTCCCAACAGGGTCGACCCCTCGCCGTACGCGTAGCGGTGGTAATTGCGGCTAGCGTCCACCACCACGATCTTGTAAGCCGGCAGAGCTTCAGCAAACTGGCGAAGCTCGGGGGGTCCACACTTCCCTAGTGGGACGCCCGCTTGTTGATGAAGCTCCAGAGCTGCTGTCAACTGGATTGGCCGATGGCGTTGGAAAGCCCGCCACTGGGAATGGTGGTCGGCGTGGGCTTGGGCCGTGACGATGGCCCTGGCGCAACACAGGTTATCGTCGGTCTGCGGGATGCAGATGACCGTCTTCTTGTCTAACCGGAGGCGGGTGGAGGACATGTGTCCGAGCAACAGTTTATGTTTTTGCTTCTTACCACCGCCGTAGGGTGGGCCCCGCACATGGACGAACGAAAGGTTGAACGAATCGTCCATGCGGAACTGCTCGTTGGAATTGAGCATCTTGCTCAAATTGTTCAGCAGGGCAACCACCCGATCTGTCTTGTTGCGCCATTCACCGGCCGTCAGTCCCCAACCATGATAGGCATTGTTCAAAACGGTTGGATGCGATGGTGAAGTACACCCGGTCCCGATCGGCAATGTTCTCCTGGTTGAGGAGCTGTTCTAGGGCGGTACGAAGGGCTTGAATGAGGGCATCAGCCAAACGTTGACCTGGTCGGAAGTGTCCTTCTTGATGCACGCGTGTCCGAAAGACACGTTCGTGTACGCCCAGCGCCTGACTGCGCCGATCGACCACGGGTACCAAAGCAAATCGGAAACGGCCGGGTCGATCGGGCAGAGCACCACCCAGTTGTTGTTGTGGCTGTGGCGGGAGGAATTGACGTTCAGTCACGTCGACAGCATCGAGGAAGGCTTGATCTACTTCTGCCTCCTCCGCAGCTTGAATGAGAAGAGCATCGTCTTCTTCGTTGTCTCTCTCAAGAGCCGCCAAGATTTCCCAAATGCTGGGTCGTTCACTCATCTTTGGAAAACTAGTAAACGTTTTCTCTCGAGTCTCAACTCAATGAGTAAAAGAAGCAGTGGACGTCGGCTTTTATAGACTCCAAAACCCATGACGTCATAGTACCGGGAAAACCGGTTTGAACAGGTTTGGGGAGACAAACAGGTTTGGTGAGGTGGAAGAACTAGTTTGACAGGTTTGGGAGTTGACAAACCAGTTGAACAGGTTGGGGAGGCGGAAAACAGGTTTGGTGAGTTCCGGAAGGGGGATGGGGGGTATCCTCTAAACAAGGCTGAGGTCAGGTGATGGCAAACTCGGATCCTGATTGGTTCAACCCAAAAGGGTTGGAAAGCTATAAAAAGAGAAGCGCTGGGCGAAAAACCTCAAAGCTGAGATTCGCCAAGTGTTTAAGCGCGAAGAAAGAAAGAATTTAACGTGTTTGGAGGAAAGAAAGAGTTAAAGTGCGAAGAAAGAAAGAAAGATGGCCACCCCGGCGAAAAGAATGAAGTTGGAAGAAGACGTGGTCACCCCCGTGAAAGAAGAAGAAGAAGCGGTGGCGGCGGTCACCCCTGAGAAAGACGTGGAGGCCACCCCAGTGTTAGTGGTCGCCCCAGTGAAAAACGTGGTGTCCACCCCGGTGGAAGAAGTGCCCAACCCAGTGTTAGTGAGTGAGCAGGAGTGAAGAATGATGGCCACCTGTCGGTGGGACTGGCTCTCACCATAGATACAAGTCCAGATAACCCGCAAGTCTGCCCGTACTGTGGCCAAAGAGCGGCTGAAAAAAGGTTGGGCTGCCATTCACACGGAGATGGGGGAGTTACCAAAATGTCGCCTCTACGGCACGGTAATTAATTTTGTTTGTTTTGAAAATTTACCGTAGCGGGTGACCCTTGATGTTTTTTTCCCGAGGATATGTCGTGGTATGGATGTGTTTCTTTCTTTGCTTAGATCCTCTATAAGACCGTACGATGCCATATCAAGAGACCCCTGAAGAGGGCTAAAGATCAACGCAAGAAACATATTTATATTACAGCACCCTACCTTGGGATATGTGTGGGCCCCCTTAGAATAGAATTTGAAACCTTGTCTCTCTAATAGGTTTTTTTTCTTTTCCCTTAGATTTTGAGGGGATGTATTATTTGCGTTTACGAAGCCCCCAACAAACGCTGTAGAAAGATGAAACTCACTCATACCCACCTCAAAATGCCCGTCAGACTGCTAGAGAGGCAAGGTTTTGTCCGGGTCAGATACGTGAACTTGGTGTAATGTACATAATTGTAAATATAATGTAAATAAAAATGACATGTTTTGTATCCCAAACCCTGGGTGTGTTTGTTGTTTCTACTCTTAGATTCCCCTTTGGAGTAAAAAAGTGACTAGGTCCTTCTTCTCTACTCTTTTAGTGGATGGCCCCCATCTTTGGTGTTTTTGTAAGCCCTCCCGGCGGATCCATAGACGAATTAGGATTTAGTGGTGGACTCGAGTCTTCTCCTCTACTTTTTTCAGTGGCTGCCTCCCTACTCTTAGTGCTTTTGTGAGTCATCCAAGGAGGCCCAGCACCTGGCCTTTCGACCCCTCGTGATCGAGGGTATACTTTTATGGAATGTTCGTTATCCTAGACAGGACTACTGAGTGGGTGTTGTCAGGTCCCCACAAAAATTCTTTCTTCTTCTTCTAGGCCCTGCCTCGGTCGGCCCGATGTTGGTGTGTGCCCCTTCCTCCTTCTTCGGAGGTCCCTTGTTGTTAACATGCACGTGTACCCAAGTTGTTGGCCCTGCCTTCGACACCCCCACTGTTGTGTGAGGAGGTTTTTGAATTTGTCGAGCAGAATCCCAAACCTATTTGCTCTCCCGACGGGATATATCTAGTGCCACCTACTTGGCCTTGCACCAAACCCATCAATATAAGTACGGACGTCCTTGTCCTTATCATTTCCTTCCTTCTTCTTAGACCATGCCTAAGACCACGGACTGTTATTGTGTTCCAAATGACTCTCCACGTCTACTACAGTCGTATGCAGAACGCCTTGAAGGACGTCACTTATCACGAATGGAGCCCCGAACGACTTGAACCCCGAACCTGTTTAGTCTCCTCCGGGGATAGGGTGGTCTGTTTGATCCGAACCCATCTCCATTTCATTTGTCCTTATCATTTCCTTCCTTTTTCTTAGACTATGCCCAAGGCCGTCGAGTGTTATTGTGCTCTGGGCCATTATTTCCACATCGACATGTGTTGGGCGCCTTGTGATGTCCATCCCCAATGTGTTCGTCGTGAGAGAATCTTTATCGATTATACTCTTAGGAACCCACGCAGTCCCCCTCTCGATTTCTGTCGGCCCCTTTCCTTTTCGATCTTGCTCCAATTTCATCGAGCCATGGTCCTAGAGGAAGGGGTGTATGACGAACAAAACTACGACACCTGGTTTCAGGTCTATTTTCAAACATATGGAACTGTTTGTCCTTATCATTTCCTGCTTTCTTCTTCTTCCTAGACCCTACCCAAGGTTGTCGAGTGTTACTGTGTGTCTGGCGCGTATTTCCACTTCTGCAACTACTGGATTCATGGGTGGCCACCACCGTTGCTACTGCTTACAGACACATCTTGATCTTGTCCTTCTTTCTTCTTCCTAGATCCTACCCAAGGTTGTCAAGTGTGAATGTATTTTCATGGAAAAGTATTTCCACATCCGTAAATATAATCGTCATAAGTTCCTTGTCTTGGCCAAACACCGTATCTACCATGCCCGTCGTTTTAAAGGTGCCTCTTGGCCCTCCACGGTACCTCGTCTTGATTGTCTTCCTTTTTCTTGTTTTTCCTAGACCCTACCCAAGACTCTGGACTGCCTTTGCCTCTCACACTTGTATTTTCACGCTCACACCTATTGTTGTTGGCCCTGGTATCCTTGTTGTTGCTCTTTCTACCTGGGCGCGCAGAACACGTCCTGATTTCCTTCTTTCTTCCTCCTAGCCCCTGCGCAAGGAGATGGATTGCATTTGCCACCTCAACGAGTACGGTGTTCCAGATTTTTATTTGCACAGCTACGACGAGTATAGAGTTGAGATTCCTACTCAGTGCCCCCCACCGTTAATCCTGTTTTAGGGACACGTCCCGATTTCCATCTTTTCTTCTTCTTCCTAGACCCTACCCAAGACTTTAGACTGCGTTTCCCTTCCGACCATCCATCTCCACACCGATAAGTGTTGGTGGCCTTGGAATCCTTGTCGCTGCTCTTTCCACCTGGGTGGAACACGACCTGATTTCGTTTTTTCTATGATCCTGCTTTATTAGCCTTATTCGATCTTTAGTTTTGTTTTTCAAATGCAAAACGTGTCTTTTTTATTTTGTCTTTAGATCCGGACGTGTCGATGGTTATATAAGACGGGCGGCTGGTTATGTCGTTGTTTTCCCAAGAAGGTTCTATGGTCTTTGAAATAAAATTGTTCACAGATTGAATCGGACTTTGGTTTTATGATGTTCTTGACGACATGCTCGGGCCATTTCTTACGCCCGGGTAGTCTTTCGATGGAGCGAATCATCTTGCGATCCGCTTGATGCTTGTCCCAAATGTCTTGGCATGCGAATAATCAATGTCGTGTTGTTTAGCAATCTTGTCCAAACGGTTGATGCCGGGATCCCTGCGTTTCAAACGTTTCGCCAAATGCGTCCCGGGAACCATGTACTGATACCCCGGTCAATGAAATTCCTTGCCGGTCTTGCTCAACAGTTTTTGAATGTCCAGACCCTCGCCTCGTTGGAATTTTCTTCATTGACGCATCAAACGTTCACTTCTTCTTCTTCTTTTGCCCACCATCTTCTTCTTCTTCGTCTCAATAATCGTTGCCTGCTAAACCACGACGCAACTTTTTACCCTGTTCCCAATCTTCCCAACCGTACCCTTCAAACCCCCCTCCCAAGCTGCCGAAGTCCAACTCTTCTTCTTTTTCACCAGCGTGGTTTTCGGACGGGCTCCTGTATCTCGCGTACTGGGTGGTGATAAAAGGGATGGACCCGCTGAGAGTACGGGTATTTTCGAGGATTTAGGTGACGTGTGGGGTTTCGAAGGAAGAGGGGGTTTCGTACGCGGTGTTCGGGGTTCGGGTTTGACGCGGGGACTGACACTTTGGACCATACGTTTCATCCATTCCTCGACAGCACTGCTCACCAATTCTTGATCTTGGTCGTCTTCCTCACCCTGACCGGCCAAGGGAGGTTCGCCTACACCTGCCACCGGAAACTGTCTCAACCGTTTGGTGGAGGCTCGCAAAGCTTTGGAAAGAGGTCGTACTTTTTGAACGGTTTCGGCTGCGTCCAAAGTTGGATCGGCCAAGAGGCGTTTCTTTTGCGCAGCTAATCGTCCGGCGCGTTCTAAGAGGGCACTGCCCGTCAATTCCCCCTTGTACTATTGCACCACTTCATGCACTTCTTTCTTGGGTAAGACGATCATTTCTTCCATTATGGTAAAAGACAACGACACGCGTTTCTCAGTCCGAGCCAAAACCCTGTCCCGCGTTGACTCATCAAACGTTCACGTCGACGTTTGAGGGAATTGCTTCATTTGCCCACGTCGCATAACACCTTTTTATAGCGTCTCAACCGCGCCATGGTTGGGGGTGTGAGAGGAATCCGAGGGTGTGAGAGATTCAAGACGATTTCGCTGATGGCATTGATCTGATCGCTGTTGGTATGTTGTAACAGATGACGACGTTGTGACGGTTGATTCAAAATGGACTGCAATAAGGGGAGTTGACGTCTTAGACGTTTCATCTCTAATACCGAGTGCGGCGTCTTCGTTCGGCAGCGGAGGTGGCTTTCTTGATCCCGTACCCGGCAGCACCACCGACGGCTCCTAAGGCAGCCGCTTTGCCTACAGCGGCGAGAGCAGGGGCAATGAAGGCCAACAAGGGGATCACACTGCCTTTTTGACTTCTTCTTCTTGTTGTTCTTCTCCGGCGGCCTCCTCCGGCCGTCTTTCGTCGCTGACGAGGCATTCTAACGTTTTCGGCGTGCCCTCTCCTCTTCCTTTTATACTCTTTCCGTCTGGGGGTCATCCTCATCGGGACGTACTCGTAACGTTGACCGTAGTCCAGGGATTTTGCACCAATCCGGGGCAAAATCGGTGACAATCTCGTCCAAGGTTTGCATCTTGACCAAAAAACCATCCAGGTTGTCCACCGGTTCGCCACCCACGTACGTTTTCAATTCGATCAAGGTCTTGGCATAGGTCGTGTAAGCGAAACGACTCATTTGCATTTCAAACCCCATTTCTTAAAATCGTTCCACCCTTTCACCAAGGTTCCGGCCGCAGCCAAACAGGCCACCACAATACTGTTTTCTAACACGGGACTCGCAATCAGTCCAACGGCCACGATGATCAACGCCAATCCATTGGACCAAGCGTGAATTCGTTTCAAACGGTAAAACAAACGACGATGACACCACCACTGACGATGGTAAAAAGCAAACTGGGACTCCAAACGTTCCAACAGGTGCAGTTTCCACTAGGTGGCCCTCAGAACGGGCATCGACGCCCACAGGGACACGGTGGTCTTCTTCTTTTGGGAGGTCATCTCTCAAGGTGTAGCCGTAGGGGTGGAAAGGCGCGACGAAGTACGATGCACGCTAGGAGCACGTCCGTCTTTATAGACGGTGGTGATGGTATTAGTGTGCGTCACGGCCGAAATGTTTCGTCCACCCGTACGTTGACGTTGATCTTCGGCCAACAGATCGAATTGACGGCGCAAATCCTCTGACGTGAGACCACCACCACCACCACGACGACACCGGAGTTCCACGAGAACTAGACCTTCTCGACGACAACACTGGCGTTCCACGACGACTAGACCTTCTCGACGAGGACGACGAGGGTGGCCAAGGTCGCTGTCGAGGTTGTTTCATTCCCACATGCGGTCGACTTCCTACCCCGGCTGGTGGCGGTGACGGTTGGGGGGTGGAGAGACTTCCTACCCCGGCTGGGGGCGGTGGTGCCGAGGTGTCCCAGGGTACTAACGCTGGTAATTGATCGAACAATTCTTGGAAACTGGCGGGCAAGGGCGACAGAGCAGGACTGTTGCCTTGTGAAGCCCCCACGCCAATCGAAGGAGATGTCATG
>JAOEHT020287241.1:0-10360 GCA_025448195.2 Parazoanthus atlanticus
CCTGTCCAGCCCAACCCCCACCCCACCCTTCCCTCATCTCTAAAACGTTCCGTAGGTAAGGTAAAAATTTTTTTTCAGCAAATTAATGCTCTTTTTATGTGCCATTCAAAAGTTATCTATCTCGGCATTACATTCTCTAAATATTAGTTTTCTAAACAGCTTTTGGTACCTTGATATCTACAAGGCCTTTTGCGTTGGACCCAATTATAGTCTACTTATAAGTACAAATGTGTACGGAAAAGTAACACGTTTTGCTTGCACAAAGGTTTTAGTTGTGTACTTATGCAGAGATTCAAACTCTAGATAGAAAAATCGGAAAGCCTCTGGTGTATTCCGCACAATAGTTTTCTTTGTTGCAACCGAGTTACTATGGTGAATTTCTGCACATGAGACAAAGAAACCTTAACACAAAAGCAACCTTGTATCAGGGCTCAAAATTAGCTATCATAATGGACGGATATGCGACTAGATTTTTTCAAATGCGCCCAAAACATTCAAGTTAGACGCACGATGGTATTCTACAAAAGTCCAGAAATTTTCCATTAAAATTTCCCACAAGTGATCCTTTAAAAACGCTTCTGTCAGTTTTTGCAGTGCGACTATAATTTAGGTGGTGGGCGTGACTTTCTGACGTAATTCAACTTGAAACTGCTTCTTTTATGTATCAAACACACAAACACAAAAATTCCAAACTCTTTTGATACTTGGTTTTGTAGTATACTATCTCTTTTCTTTTGTTCAAACTGACCTAAAATGTTGTACATTCACATTATCTGTCACCTAACTCGATTAGCCCTTTCGGTTATTTTAGGTAGTAAAGGTACCTTATTTTTGTTAATTAGTTCAAATTCCTGTATTGTACCGAAATAGAAATAAAGTTAATGTTGAAAGTTGCATAAAATTGAAATCTGGTTGCATAAGTGTGCCAGAAAAAACGCTGAACTTTGAGCCCTACTGTGTGCATTTCCTTTTATATTTCTTAGCTGAAGATCTTCCTTCTTCGTTCAGTCTTGGTTTCGAATACAGATGTTGAAAACTAGGAAACTATGGGAAAAACACAATGTCCGGAATGATCCCCCAAGTCGGGTGGACTGGAATCTCTACCCGTGATGTAACAATTTCTAAAATAGAGTGAATTGTAATTTATAGAAACTCCTATAAAATTCAAATTTCAAAAACTATTTTCAGAAAATCGACGAATCATCTGTTTATCAAAATATAATCTACCACAGTTGTTTTGAAGGATCTTAATCTGCAATATATATTACAGGTTTTATAATGCTGTTTGATGTCCCGAGAGTCTATTACAAACTGCAGATAATCCCTGTATGAAGAAACACAATCCACAGGCTGATACATAGTAGATGTCTCTGCATCTAGCCCTTAAGAGCTTTTATGCTCTTCTGGTCTTTATTCACTGTCCACCTCAGTGCAATTCCTTTACCTCGATTAGTCGACCTTACTTTTAGCTTGATACGGATTTTGTTCGTCCTTGAGTGGAACACTTCTGTAAGAAATCAGGATACAAGATTCGTTAGGGTTGTTAATTGACTATTTGTTTGTTTGTGATGTTTGTTTGGATCTAATAGCAACGTGTTCTATAAACTTACAGTTATACACAAATCACACCTAATACCTGAGAGTGGTAATGCAACACGACATATGACATCACTGTCGTTGGGTAACGGTACGGCAGAGGTGTCACGGCGTTGGCACAGTGACATTACTATCAACTCGGTAACGGTAGTGGTGTGACAGCGATGCCACATGACATTACAGTTACTAGGTAACGACAGTGGTGTGACAGCGATGCCACACGACATCACAGTTACTAGGTAACGACAGTGGTGTGACAGCGATGCTACATGATATTACAGTTACTGGGTAACGACAGTGGTGTGACAGCGATGCCACATGAAATTACAGTTACTGAATAACGACAGTGGTGTGACAGCGATGCAACATGACATTACAGTTACTAGGTAACGACAGTGGTGTGACAGCGATGCCACATGACATTACAGTTACTAGGTAACGACAGTAGTAGTAAAACTGTGAATGACTGCCACTGCCCGTTGCTCTTGCTGTTCCACTAATAAAGGTCAACACCGCTGACCAGGCCTTAGCATTGCAACACTGTTACTGCTTCGACACTATCACGCTCCTTTTTATAAATTTTAAAACGTGAAAGTAAGCGATACACTTACCGCCAGCTTTCTTGCCACATTTTCGTCCCATTGATATGGAACGGCGCCCAACGAATCTGCGCACTTCCACATAGTCATTCCTGCATCGCCTGCTTGGTGTGATGTCGAACTCGTCAAAAATCACGTCGATATTTCCTCCTTCGTCGGCAGTAACATACCAGAGGCACACAGTGTTCTTGGGGTACAAAAGACTGACTATGGTCCCGTTGTTAGCTTTAATTAGACCTCCGCACGCTGATTAGAGAGAATTAAAAAGCGATTCATTATACGAGACTACAGTTTGAAACTCAATATTTAGTTTTTGTGCAAATGTTTTGTCTTAGCAACACTAATTGCGATTCATAAATATTTGTTTTAAGTAGCTGTGTAAATTGTAGCGAAACTTATAGAAATAATATTAAAATAGTTAGCTAGTTTATGACTCCAGCTTGTTTGCTCGTGCAATATCGATTCTTGGCTGCATGTGTATTATATATCTAGGTGGACGCTTCACTATGCTAGCACAGATATACGTCAATTATCTTGTAAGGCGTGAAAAGACAAAGATTTTCTTTGCACCACAGAAAGCACTATGTTGTTTGCAGCTGAGCTGTAGTAACTTACCCAGATTACAGTTCTCAATCTTACACAAACGAGCCTCGGTACTCTTGCCCACACACTCGCTATTGCTTCCAGGCGCCTTGGAACATGTGCGGTTGCGCACTTGATGTCCGGTACCACACGTTTTACTGCACACACTCCATGGCGTCCACGCCGACCATTTGCTTCCTGCATGTGATAAATGATTGATGCTGTTAAACAAACAAACAAACAAACAAACAAACAGACAGACAGACAGACAGACAGACAGACACTGACAAAGTTCCTGAGAATAAAGCAAACAAAGATGGATGAACTGATCGATTCGTTAAGTGATTTGCTGTTGTTAGAATTAAGGGAACCCGATTGGCTGAAAGACAAAGGGAATGATAAATTGATCATGATGGATGCGTTGTGAATGGATGAAAGAGAAAGTGGACCAATAAATATGTCGGTCGGTAGATCTCTTACCTTCAAGAGGCACTTTCTTGGCACACAAAAAGTTATTGTCCCAGCCATATCTGCCTCCGTTTGCGTGCCACTGAATGCAAGGCAACCCTTTAATTGCTCCGTTATGAGACCATTGGAACCTGTAAGCAAATAGTGAACAGATTAACATTAGACCTGCTGGATTACTATCCGTTGCTACAACATTGACCCAAAGATGATTGCAAAACGTTTCGATGTTTTCCTCTACAGTAAAAAAGTATTTCCAGATCTAGAAGAAATTCCCGGAGCAAGGTTACATTTCTTAGAGAATAACACTGTTCACTATACACAAGTTGAGTCTTACAATTTCTATCAAGTTGCATCGTAAAGTGCGAGCCCTTACTCAAATGGAGAATCCTTTGGTAAACAAAGATAGTTGTCGTCCCAAGTCCCCCTCCTGTACTCTTTAGGCTCGTCTACCTTCACGCAGCGCATGCCTCTGATTGGCCGTTTATCAGACCAGCGCATACCTAGGTCGCGCGTACCGCCACGTATACACAACAACTTGTCATTCCATCGGCTGAACTGGAATCTCTCGTAAGTCCGGATACAGAGCTTGTCTCTGGGTGGCGAAGGGTATGTACCGTAAGCAAAGTCTGCTGGGAAAGCCGGCCATTCTGTGGAGAGAGGGGTTAAATTGTATATGTGTTAATGGCACTTTATCAGCTAACATAACAGCAGCACAACTGGCACATCAATGATGTATGCAACAACAGCAACGACAACGTAAGATGTCTTAATTTCTACCGTTGTAGTAGAAAAGAAAACTACATCGTTTCGTCTTACTTTTCACATTGCTGTTGTAGCCAACTGTTGCAGTAGAGAAAACATTACATACTGACAATGTTTCGTTGAGACTTTCCTGAATTCACTTTAGTGACGGAAACCTCGTCTCAAAATATCTGTTTTCCGTTATTAAAAAGTTGCTGGGAAAGACAGAAGCATCAAATATGTTCTCACCAGAACAAGTGTGCTGGTTACATCTCTGCATCTCCTGAGAATCACCGTGGCAAAATCTGCCGCCATGCGCAGGACGCGGATTGTTGCAAGCACGTGACCGGCCCTGCAGTCCTCCACCACAAGGCATGGAGCATTTGGCCCACGGTGACCATTCCGACCATTTACCGTCTGCAACAAAGATTACAACAGAGATTAAGATACAGTTAATGAAGGTAAATATAAACACAATTATTACATGTAGAAATGCACCAAGCAGGTGCTATTCTGAAGTCGTGGTAAAGAATACATTGCGATAATTTCCTTCTTGTTTTGTGTTGTAACGTACCAATACAGACAATATCAATATGCATGGGCCACAGTCGCGAGCAGGATGTTTGACGAACTGTACCATAAATACTAAATCCTAGTGCAAACCCTAGTGAGTCAATTGTTATTCTATAAGCCAACCCTAAACCTAACTTTTAAATCCTAAACATAACCCTAACCCTAATGTTAACTCTAACTTTAACCGTATCTTTTTCATCGACTCATTGACTCATAACTCATGGTCCTCATTTGATGTTTATAATTGCCATAACTGACAATATTGAATATACCTGTTCTTTTACTCTTCGCACACAGATAGAACTTTTTGCCGTTCATGTCCCGATCATTAGGTTCATCAATTCTCATACAGTCTTCCCCTGGCAACGGGCCATTTTTGGACCACTCAAACTGGTAGAAACAATTAGTAGGGACACACAGGTAGTTATCATTCCAAGAGTACCGCGACGACTTGGATGGCATATCAATCTTGGTACACCGCATATCTTTTATGGGCCCGTGTTGCGACCAGCGAATGCCGATGTTCTGTTTGTTTTTTCGTTGACACAGGAAGTTGTCGTCCCACCCTGAACTACTTGGTTCGCGACTCTCTGTTATCAAGGTACAAATGTCATTGGCATTTCTTCCATTTGTCCTCCATTCGAAATCTTCTGGGAAATCGGGAATTTTACCTATAGAAACGGAGCATTTATGACAGTTAACTCGATGACAAATCAACATACTCCACCAGCATTCTGTTTCCGTTTGGAAATGTCTCTAAGAGTAGATCAGTGCACGCTAAATCTGGTGCACATTTGTGAGATAAGCATAAACATTAGCATAAGATATCTAAATAACAAGAAAAGACGAAGTGGTACCAAGTGCGCGATGAGATGGAACAAGCGCACCAGCAGTGACCCGGGTTCCTTTGTCTTTTCCTTTGTTGTTTTCAAAATGTGTTAAGCTTGTGCTTATTACTCACAGGTGTGAATCAAGCTTAAAGGATTACCCCTCCTGATTCACACGCATGAAATAAGTACAATGTATAGCTGTATAGGTTAACTGAAATGAAATTAAGTTAATACCTAATATTTCAATGTCTCAGTATCTCAATTAGAATCAGTTTTAATTTTTTAGCAAAAACACTTCGATATCAAGGTGACCAATAAAACTGAGTTTCAAATTATTAGTCACTCCATTTCTATTTTGGAACATGTAAACACAGAAAGCATCCTTTAAATCAATGTTCCGTTGTCTGTTGCATTGTGTGGATGGACTATACTGGATAATTCCTACAACTTACCCGCACATTCGTACATCAAGTTTATCTGTTTGATATCGAGCGTGCTCAAGTGGTTATTACCAAAGTATCTGACTTTGGGGTCGAGAGACTTTATTGTACGCTTTCCATTCTTGGTAAAATCGTAGGCTCCATAGTGCATAACTGAGTGATAATCATACTCCACCCCGCGGGAATCGATCGATCGCTCGCTGAATTTGTTGAAAGCATACTTGAATCCTGAGAAAGAACAAAGAAAGCAGAGTCGGTTTAAGACCTTATCGATAAACACAGCATAAAGATTACATTTCCTTTTATTAGTTACAATTACAGAAAAAAAAAAGCATGTAGCAAAAGTGCATTTACTTGTTTGTGTGAAGAGAGGTTGGGAGGGGGGCTGAAAGCCGATTGTCAGGAGTACTTCAGGGAGGAACAAAAATGATGTCTGTAGTTTTTACAGGTTTGTTTGCCCAATGAATTCAATATCTGAATGAGTGGAACGAAAATTTGAAGGACTCCACTTACTTTCTTGGATGTTCTCGTAGTGGATTTTAACATACTGCTCTCTATCCGGCCTGTTCTGCTCGTGCTGGAATCCAACAAGATGGCCCATCTCGTGCACAATAATTCCATGTCGAAAACAACCGCTGCCCAGTGACGTAGTTTGCCTTCCTCCAATTCTTCCCACATCGGAGTTACACCTGATGGTAAATATTGGAGTAAATGCAGAAGTCACTAAAATGGACAAACTACAAGTTTACACACATCCAGCTACATGGATGAATGAAGTTTCGCCCATTGGAGTATTGTTTTGTATCATTAACACTGTTTTTGTTATTTGAAAATGAGTTTGTAGACTGTGAAAAACGTGCATAGTCAAACTCAAAAGAGATGTATGTGCATGTTATGAACACGAGATATACTGAGCCTTTTAAACGACATTACTGTTGAAGAAGTCAACCTACCCATCGCCGTATTCAAATTCTACATAATCCACTTCGTTTGTCCTCTTTTCAAATCGAATGCAGGTGTGGTCACGGTATTCCTGCATCGCATTCTCGATTTTTTTCGTGTATTCCTTGTTTCTTCCTGTGAAAAGATAATGGTTTAGTTACATCCCTTTAGTAACGCGGGCTCAAACTGATCTCGCGTAACGCATGCTCTAACAAGCGCGACATGAAAAAATGCGAAAAATGAAAAAATAAATAAATTAATAAAAACAGAGCCGAAACCTAAACTCGGCGCTTTCCGGCCCGAGTAATCACATATTGCGAAAATTGTACAAGACTTACGTAGGCTGGGTCCGATGACATAAGGAATGATGCCATCCCTCCAGAAATCTTCTTTACGTCGTTTCGCGCCCTGTCCATCATCTTTCCCTGCTTTCGTTTCACTGATACGACGTTTCATGTCGAGCTCAAATAATCTGTCATCGGCATATTTTTCTAATAAATGATGACATCAGAAGTTTAGTGGTTAGCGACAAAATACCATTGGTTGGTTTCTAAGGTGGCTTGTGTGTGTTCTTCCAACTGGTTGTGAGGCAATATAGGTTATACACCTCTCAGATGAAAGATTTTTTAATTGCTTCATATAGAAGTTGTGACGTACGGATATTTTATTCAGGAGTTGTGGAATTAAAAAAATGAACGAGCGGGACCGTTTAACATTTTCTAAAGCATGTACTTGAGAGTTGGAGGACATTTGAGTGGTTAAGCTCTGATTGGCTGGATGGCTAATACATATTTAGATATTTGTAGTGAACAACACAACACAGTACAAACATTGTATCACACGTATGCACAATAACATGATGCCATATCACACATACAATTGTGTCTGTTTAATTAATTAAAAGAAAATACTTTTCTCATTTGTCCAATACTCAAACAACAAAGCCAGTCGACATGACAATCACTGAATCAGAACAATTTTAAAAAAGGGTTAGTCTCATGTTTCAAAGCAATCCTGCTCGTATGTCGCAACACATAAGTCAAAACCTTTATTTTAGAAATACGAGCTCGTGGGCATCCACTGATCTAGTCGGTTTATCAGCGAGAACGTACAAGCAAGGAACTGAAACAGTTTTAGGCCCTGTGTTTATAAACTAATCTTCTTGTTCTGCACGTTGCAAAGTCATTTGGGGCATGGGGATTCTATTTCTTTGCAAACAATTTCCTAATCGACGCCAGTCAGTCACTCAGTGAAAGTTTTTTTTAGAAAAAGACACCTCGGTTTAAGAAACGGCAACGTCCGAGATCGAGACATGAGCTAAAGAACATATCAAAGTATTAACCGTGTTGTAATTGCCAAAATTTGTGGATGAAAGAAGCAACAGATGATTGGAATACTGCGGGAAAGACGCGCAGTAATTAACTAAACTAAATACCTACCCTTTGTGACATATCCTACATATTTTTTGACAACTACATAATCTTAAAGCTAACCTTAGTCTACAATATAATTCACAAACACAAAGTCAAAGAAATGCGCAGGCCTGGAGGTTTTTAAAACACAGAACACATGCCGTATAAGCGAAGTAGTGTCATACAACTCACCGTATTTGCTGTTTTCTTTCAAAATCTCATCTAATGCGTTTGGGTCTTCCACTTTGTCGGTCGCGTTTGGACAGGGATGGAGCTCACAGAAAGTGATGCCTAAGCTGAACAACAGCAAAACCTGCCAGATTTTGAGGCACATATCTTTGCCCGCCATGTTTGATCGAGAAATGCTTCTTTGCCGCTCCAAATACGCGAATTTCTGTGAGGTTCTGTCTGTGGTTGCCGTCAATACCTGTAGAAGAAATCAAATACGTTGACCTCTTGCGGCTCTTAAAAGAGATATCCGATATTATATTATGGTCATGTAAACATGGAACCCTCTTGGTCCCTCTTGAGCGAGTTTTTTAAGATAGTGTTGGCTTTGAAAATCGATCTTGCTTGCCAAAATTCAGCTACCTTTACAAAGACAAAGATGGCAGCCACTCTCACGACTTCGTATCAAGTCTTATATTTTTTAAAAGTAGCCTTCAGCTCAAGCTGTTATACTGATCAAACCGCAAATCGAATTTTGTCTGAAGTGATAAAAGATACCCTGATGAACTCTCACGTCATATCATTCCAGAAAATTGGATTATCGTCTGGCACCACGCAGCAATCAAATAGAGCATATTTTAAAAATATCCTTGCTCAGCTCAGAAACTATTTTGTTATAAAATGAAACACTGAGGCCTTTTATTTTTAAAAAGAACTGTCCTACACCTCCACCAGGCACCAGTGTTGCTGTTACTGTGTTTGAATTTGGCATGTTGTGTTACAAACGTTCTTTCATAAAATGTCTTCAGTATGGCATGGCCGCAATTCCGGAAGTGGCGGAAGTTGGCATGAAAACTGTACTGATTCACTCAAACCTTTTCAGGCGATACTCTGTTGTAATCAAAATTCCTAAGGAATATGTTATTCATTACTCATTAGTTCATATGATCCCAGTTTTAAAAAAAACACGACTGTACTCCTTTGGCTAAAATTTGTAGTACTGTAGAATACTGTATTAGTGGGCTCGGCTACACTGCAACATACGGTACAAAGCGAGTAGTTATCTTTTTAACTTTTCTTCTGTTCCAGCCGAAGTGAAAATTATGAACGCTGGCGTTGAGTCATGATTCAACTTTGCATGCAAACTAATTAGAAAAAGTTGTGTCTGTTTTGAGCAATACTTCGCTTCATACTTCCGTCTTTCCTGCAAATATTCAGCCTGGAGCTCGAGGAAAACCAATTAACCCTGAATCCTGACTTAGAGTCAACCCGCATACTCTTGATGGAGACTGTTTTAGATAACGGAAGTGAACTTGGCCTCTACCGTCAAAGACTCAAAACTTAATCGAAGAATGGGGTGAGCAAGCATGCATAATATCGACTGACACTGTAAGGTATAAACACTCTTAATAGCAATTAGTATTAAGGAGCGCAAAACAGAGAAAATATGGTGCAAAGGCAAGGCGCAGAGCCGACACACACACGCGTTATGTCAATATACGACTCATTACTCGGGGCCGGAAGGCGCCCGAGTCAAGGTTTCGCCTCTGTTTTTTTTTTTTATTTTTCGTGTTCCAAATTTCCTGAACTTTGCTCGGTTACAAAGCCTAAACTTTGCCGCGCATGCGTAAGACTGGGTTACATTCCACGAGGTAGAAAATTTCGTGGTTTAAAGCTATATTATATAAAAGTTTTTGCGGGATTTGTGGTAACTGTGCTTTCAGGATTACTGTATACGATTGCCCTCGCTGCATACAGAACGCACACACGTCGTTACTGCTACAGTGACGATTGACGAGCAGGGACCACACCAAAGTTATTGTCAGAATCAAGAGCTTTTTTTCGAGCGGTCCTCTGCTTCGTCTTGCGAAGCTGCTATCAAACATCCTATCAAATTCCTATGAAATCCTATGAAACTGAAATACTTGATAAAGACTGCCATTACTAACTTGAAGAACAAACCTTGCTGAGACAAATCACTGTTTAACAACGTCAACAAACCCGAAGAA
>JAOEHT020287326.1:0-10360 GCA_025448195.2 Parazoanthus atlanticus
ATACATACATACATACACACTATCACACTATCACACTATCACACATGGCAGAAAAGATACGTCTACCCGTTATTTTGAAGATACCCACCACCAAGTCTGTACACGAAGTTTGTCCACTGTTTTCCAACAACCTCGGTACAGTCGTCAGACGGGCCGTACATATCGTATGTTACACCAGCGTTCTCGCCTGAGAAACATTCGCCATAGAACTGAACGGCAAAGAATTTATAACCTGCGAGTAAAAATTACGTTAAAATACTGTTTTTCAGCCAATGAACGAATGAACAAATAAAAGAATAAACGAGCGAACGAGCAGATGAATGAATTCGTAAATGGGTGAACGAACGAACATATGTAAGAATTGATTAATTAATTAATTAATTAATTAAAATTAATTAATTAATGAACGATGAACGAGTAAATGAATGAACAATAAAACGAGTGAACGAATGAACAAATAAATGAACGGACGGACGGACGGATGAATGAATGAACGAATGAACGAGTAAATAAACGAACAATAGAACAAGTCGACGAATTAACGAATAAATAATCGAACGAACGGATGAATGAATGAATAATCGACCGGATGAATGAATGAATGAATGAATGAATGAATGAATGAATGAATGAATGAGTGAGTGAGTGAGTGAATGAATGAATGAATGAGTAAATGAATGAACAATAAAACAAGTCAACGAATGAACGAATAAATGAACGAACAAACGGATGAATTAATGAACCAGTAAATGAATGTGCAATAGAACAAGTCAACGGATGAACGAATAAATGAACGAACGAACGAATGAACGAGTAAATGAATGAAAAAATAAACGATTGAAGGAACGAATGAACGAGTAAACGAATGGCGAACGAATGGACAATTATATGAACGAACGACGAATGAATGGATGAATGAATGGATGGATACATAGATGGGTGGATAGACGAATGATTGAATGCTTGATTGATTGATTGATTGATTGAATGAATGAATGAATGAATGAATGAATGAATGAACAAACGAACGAATGAATGAACAATGAGCAAGTGAGTGAGTGAATGTAAGAAATAAATAAATAGGTGAACGAATGAAAAAATAAATGGATAAACGAACGAATGAATGAGTGAGCGAATTAACGGTGGAACAAACGATAGAATGAATAAACGAACGAACGAACAAACAAACAAACAACAAAATAAATAAACAAACTGAAGGAATAAATTATTAATTAATTAATTAATCAATTATTTAAGTTTGAGAATAAATTCATACGAGAGAACACGTCTCCATGAAAACTCACCTTTCGCTCTGGCTGCTTGTGCACATTGAAAGACAGTTTTGGTTAAATCATTCCAATCAATTTGTGATCTGAAGTTTCCGACCAGCACAGGAAGAGCTCTTGGTTTGGGACGATCTTGAAAACATCCAATGCTATCATAGTTCTCTTCTGTTGATAGAGATGTGTCCATTGGTAACTACTTATCAACCGAGAGTGAGGTCTGTACGGGAAATATCAAACTGAGGCATTTCTGTATTGACCGAGCGAAAACGAGGTCAAAGCGTCAAGGCCGAAGTTTCATATTTCCCGTAAAGACCGAACGTTCGAGGTTAATAAGTATTTTACTATATGACATTTTTTCTAAAAAGGACAATACGGAAATTCTTTACTTCGCACATCCGGTTATGAGCGCGCGTAGGTCATTAACCGAATAATCCCTAATGCCCGTGGGCATTACGGGGGATCCCAACCGCTCAAGAACCAATCAGAACGCGCGAAGTATCTTTGCCATATAATAAAATGATATAATTGCCTCTTACAAGAAGTAGTTGGTTAACTCAAGACGTAACTGGGCCACCCCACTATTTTCCTTTGCTGTCGTGCGACCGAAGAAACAAAAAGTAACAACAGCAAATATATGAGAGAGAATACGCTTGCTTTCATTGTCAAAAGTAATTTCTGAGAACTCGTCCTCGAGTCAACTTTCAACAATAACATTAATTCAAGTTGAGATATTTTTACAAACACTGAACCAGAAAGGCTAATTTCGCCTTCTGCAAGATAATTTAGTCGCATTTCTAATTCATATTTTTCAAATCAGCGCTTGTTCGAGAAACGAAATTAAGGGTTAGTCCTTTGTAAATTAAGGACGTCTTGTATCGTTCCCAATGCACAACCTACAAATGTTGCCGTAACTTGAACATATCGATTTTTTTTGGTCGTAACGATCACTGGTGCTTTATCGACAACTTGGTTAAATGAATACCATTGTGAAGGTTGACATCCCAATCAAATTTAGTGCTGAATTGAGCTGTAGTGACACAGCTTGCAAACTTTGCCTGGCTTTTCAGTGGGTTCTGGTGTTTGAGGTCCCTCAGTGGGCTCTGGTGTTTGAGGTCCCTCAGTGGGCTCTGGTGGTTCCGGTCCCTCAGTGGGCTCTGGAGTTTGAGGTCTCTCAGTGGGCTCTGGTGTTTGAGGTCCCTCAGTGGGCTCTGGTGGTTCCGGTCCCTCGGTGGGCTCTGGCGTTTGAGGTCCCTCAGTGGGCTCTGGTGGTTCCGGTCCCTCAGTGGGCTCTGGTGTTTGAGGTCCCTCAGTGGGCTCTGGTGGTTCAGGTCCTTCAGTGGGCTCTGGTGTTTGAGGTCTCTCAGTGGGCTCTGGTGGTTCAGGTCCCTCAGTAGGCTCTGGTGTTTGAGGTCCCTCAGTGGGCTCCGGTGGTCCCTCAGTGGGCTCTGGTGGTTTCGGTCCCTCGGTCGGTTCTAGCTGCTCTTGTGCTGTCACTACAATAGTAGGAAATCGTTTTATGAAAGTTTCAATTTTTATGGAAATATAAATCTCGTCACAAGTAAAATTTCTGAAAGAATGCTCACTGGAGTTGTGTTCACAATGCAACTTTGATTTTGAATTTTTACTCGAAAACTATCCACGTGTCTGGGAAATTTCAAATTTAATGAGAAAATATAGAATTACCTTTGCTCTTTCAATGAGACGAATAAGTCTTTAAACTACCTTAACAGCAATGTTTACAAGTGTTGACCATGGTGTTGTATAACGGTTAGCTTTGATAGTTGACTGAATGGTTACAATAATAATAGTAGGATAATAATATATTTCAACTTATTTTGCACTGTTTCTTTAAAATTCAACAGCGCTATACAGCTGCAATTATAAAATTCTATAAGTTGATCAATATAGATAAAATATTTATAAATCAGTTTAAATACAGACAAATGTTAAAAACACTTCTTACTGTTAAATATGAAAAAAAAACCGTAAAATGCTAAAATTCTTTCTGCTTATTTTAAAAAAACTGTGAAAAGAGCCAAGTATTAACGTGCCCCTCCTCAAGCTCACCTGTTTTTCACTATTCTGTGCCACTGAACTATTTGAAAAACATACCCATATGTCATGGCAAATTTCTGCTACTTTGTTTTAGCAAGTGTTACAACGACACCCTTTTCCCTTCCTCGTAATTTGTGATACCATGGCAACTCGGTAGAGGTTCAAAACACCCTATTTTAGCATTCAACTGCATTTATATAAAAATGAGTTCGGTAATTTCTACTGTGCTAAACGTGTTAATTTCGTACAACATGGAGTGTATGTGAGATTTGCAAATATAAGTGTTGCTTTAGATTGATAATGAGGCTTCAAATTTGAAATATGTTGCCAAGTAGAATGTACCTTCTGAATATCCATAATGGGAATAAACTTAAAACACTACTGTCGGCCAATTAAAACAGATTTTTTTTATGTTTTATGAAACAATTCTAAGTGATAATTTCAAAAGTTCTGCCTTTGTGAGAAGACTCAAATTAACACAACTGTAATATTAGTCCTAGCAGCGTTTAGTAACATTCGAATGGACTCTTTTCTTAGGCTCTTAGTTTTTTTTCTAATTGCTCAATTTTGTACTTTTCGTATTTTAGCTAGTGATCGATGTAGACATCAGAACTTAACTTTGTTACCCGGAAAAACTCATATATTACGTGTAACATCTGCTAATACATATATTTCATATTGTTCTCTGAACCATTTGAAAAGTTTCTTTGCAAATTGTTTTAAGAAAGAACAAGAAACGACAGCTAAGCAAGAAATTCCTCTATTTCCGTAATATCTGATTAACAATGAAGGATTTGTTTGTAGTACGCCAACATGATTCATCATTCACGTCCCCATCATTACAACTTGGGTTCAACCTGGTTTTGTACGTGGGCTGAGGTTTGCTGATCTCAATTTGGTCGCGAGGAATTTTTTCCACAAAATCAACTTTCAAGCCAACACTGATCTCTGTGACGACGTTTAAAACTTGAAGTATTTATGTTTTTAACCAGAATTAAAATGGTGAGAGTTTTTCAATTGTATTTGAGTCGTTTTGTTGCGTAGCTCAGAATATAGTTTAAAGACAATGAAAGATCACTCTCTTATCAGTGTAATTGAAAAACCGGATAATACAACCTTGATAAACTCTTACCGTGTAACAGAAGTGACACAAGTAGAATAAGAACGAATTGTCTCATCGCGAAATATGGATGGGTGCAAGTTGAATTCGGAGGCGCGTTCTACTGTGGAGGTAATGATGAATCTGTGGACCTCACAGCGGAATTGCTTGATTTTAATGATACAGTTTTAATCATAATAGATTTTGTCTGTTTTCGCAGCTGAACATTAGCTATTTGCCCGTTTGTTTTCCGGGTGGAATCGGTCATATATTATATTGTAATCTGACAATAAAACGTCAGGTGCAAATTATAGTTATTTCAAAGGGAATACTTTGAGAAGAATATTCATGAAGCATTTTATTCATTAGACTAGAATTTGCCCAAATTCTAGAAACAGGTTAAGAACAATTTGTTCGGTAAACAAGGTTGGCTTTAGTTGGTATTTTTTTCCAAAAATAAAACAATTCTATTAATTACACGTAGAAACAATTTATGAACAATTTTATGTTAATTAAATTTGCCAAAAAGGAACCAACTTTAAAGATTTTCTGGTTCACGTAGCTGTAGGTTGCCAGTTAGGACGTGTTTCAGATCTAGATGCCGTGTTATACGGTCGAATATCGACTGTGACCCGAGTATAAAATTAACGAATTGTTTAAAAGCTTGCAGAAATCATTTCGTGTAGATGTTTTATCCTCCCGCAATAAATTAATTCACCAAGCTTGCACAGTTCATTTAGGTCGGATATTTTCAGTCGGCTTTAACAGATTCAATTCAATTCGACTGAATTAACCTCGGCTGAAACACAACGTACAAAACCGAGTCTACACTCTTTGTTTTACAAGAACTTATATTTTTCGTGCTGAACCTGGACAATTGTTGAATTTGTTTTCAAAGTGTTCTTTTATTCGAATTTCGGCCAGAAAACGGCCAGAAATCAATTTTATTTGGGATTTACTGGTTTAGGATAGGAGGTAGACTTGTTACAAAAGGGGACAAATTACGTACATATATGACAAATCATTAATACCGAACACATTATTATTTGTGATTTATGGTTATCAAATATGATGAATCATAATCCATTTTCATCCGAGCCATCCCCGCACCACTTATTTCGTTTGGCTCTGTAACACTATCTTGTCAGATTAGGCTGTTAATTTTAGGTTGTTTGGCTCTTGCTCATACCAAAAACAAGATCCGAAATTTTCGCGGTAATTTTGCTTGGCAATGCCCTTTAAGCTTTAATCTTTTGTTGTCTTTTGGAGATTATTCAAAACACATAGAAATGAAACGTTTCTTACTTAGCCTCATCTTGTATACGTTTTTCAGTCTCAACGCTTTTATAAAAACTTCTCTTATCAACAGCGTATTAGAAACAAATGACGTCACATTTGCTAATCTTCTTTAGCAATTTAGATGAGAACAACGAGTTTTATCTTCTGTTTTCTTTTCTACAGTTTAATGAAACTCAAACAAACAGTCATACGTCTACAAAGTGAGGCCAGACTTACTTTTCAGTATTCCCAACATTTTATGTCGTAAAAGAATACTACACAAATGTTTTTTTTGTTTTCTGTAAGACAAGCTGTCCAAATACACGATTTATGTTTTTGTATAGGAACCAGATAACTTTGAAGAAGGCTCGTTGTTTTTGATTTGTTGGCAATTCAGCTAAAAGTTGTTCTCTTATAAATTATTCTTATTTCCGACATACATAAGGAACACTAAATTATGTCTAAACGTCAAGACCAGAAATTATTCTTAATTCAACTTAGTCAGTTTTACAAAAGTTGTTCTTATATGATAAAAAGCTTGCATGTAGTTATTTTGTGTACAGTTAATCAGACTGTCAGTTTACATGAAAAGCAACACAGGCGTTAAATTTCCCCAGCGAATAAATACATATCTGAGTTGTCTCCGCTCGAATTCTAACAAAGAAAAATATCTCTTTCCAAAAACAATTGCTGTTTTTATTTTACAACCAGCTGAACTATATAAACGGAACGTTACCTTATTCAAATTGTCTGTTTTTGTACTGTCGTTACTGACACGGAGACAGTATGTGCAAGATGTACGAAGTACCAATCCAAAGATTTTTGAATGAGCATTTGCCATTTAGAAAGTTCTTGCTAGAACTACAGTTGAGTCTTGTGTTCTATAATACCGTTGAATGCCGAACCGATAGAAAGAGGTATCTGCATTAGAGGTGTGTGCGACAGAGCTGAATATCTACTGCGCATGTGTCACTGAGATAATACTGCAATACATTTCTCTCTAGTTGAAGATCGTGGACACATTTTCTGTGCCACTTTTTAACAGTAAATACGTAGTTGCTAAAGCTGCTACTGTCTCTTATTGTTTAAACAGCCACATATTAGTTGCTTTCATTTTGTGCGAAGGTGTGGGCAGGGCGGATGCAGACATTTCAGAAAGGGAGGGCCCGAACCCGCAATTCTGGAAAGGGGAAAGGGGGCGGAAAAGGTGCTCCAAAAGACGTATTTTTCAGTGTTTTTCTTGTAAAATGCTTCTAGAATTGCCAATAAAAGGAGGGCACGGATCCTGTCGTCCCCTCCCCTAAATTCGCCCTTGGTCGGTTATTGTCAATATTAATATTGTTTTTTTCTGATTATCGAATTGCATCGTTCCTTTAAGCAACTGCGTAATTATTCATTCTTTTTAGTGCAACTCGGTAGAACAACTCTTTTTTCAAAAAGATTATTAGTTTAAGAACGACCATATAATCCAGGATTTATCATTTGCGCTTTGCGTTACTTAGGGCGTGTCGCGTGTGTCGGAGTCCTTATCATAACAACATTATCAGTCATGCTTTCGGGCCATGGCAGCCGCCATTTTGTTTATACTGCGCAAGTTAGGAAGTTATAATTTTCTTTAAATTCACGTGTTTTTCTCTTTTAAATCACTGTTCTGGCTCGTGCTGACCCTGACTTGTTGGGGCTGCATCATATTCCTTACTATATTTAGTAGTTGTTTACCCGAAGAGCGCAAACTAAATTGTCGCATTGCAAATGTCGCAGCAAAGGTGGAAAGAGAGTTCGGAATGTTGATTCTGTTTATCTTCTCCCAATTTTAATTTTGTTTTGTGTTGTATAATTTTTTTGCAATCCTGGTGTACCAACAATACCATAAGATCCCACCTTTATAGCCCTGAGCTTATATAAATTTGTAAGGGGTCTTGAGTGAGGTTATAAATGGGGGGACGGTATATCCAGGGGGCTTATAAGCGGTAAAAAAAAAACGTTTCGAAATGAGCAGATACTGTCCGAAAAATAAATTAAATCTTACATACTGTGACATATAGCGCTGTCTAAAATAATTTTTTCGTAAGTCACAACAACAACAACAACAAAACTTTGAAAGAATGCCTGTAACTATAGTTTGATATAAAATAATCATTGTTCCAACCCCCTTTTCAATACAGAAAATAGCATTCTTTTAAAATGACGTCACGATTTTGCTCGTGTAGCATGTCGGGATTGAAGTGCGGACAAAAACAAACCGCATTTCCACGTGTTTGGCTTCGTTCTCGTTGCCGTTTCTCGCTTGCTCTTCACAAAGTTTTAATTTACTCCCGTTTGACGATAGTTTTAAAATAGTAGAGATGGAGGAGGTTGTCTTGAGGGAAGAAGATGTTCCGGGAGCGGTATTTATAAGGAATCAAGTAGCATTAAATAGAAATGGGCATTTATAACCGGGGCTTTAACGTGGGATTTACGGTATTTGTATGTGCTAAATGGGTTTTGTAATTTCTTTTTCCAACTGGTTTGCTTTGTTGGAAGACCTTAATCGGACTCCTACCCCCCCCACACACACACACACACACATGATTTTCAAAATGTCTGTTCCTGCGAAAATTTGGCACAAGTGGTAACTCAACTTTAAACCTTAAATTAACCTAGTCACATGCTTACTAAGTGGTTGTCATGGTTACTGCAACCCAAACAATGATGTCATTTCAGAAAACAATTTTGAACTAAAACCAGTCATCAGTGTATAGTGTATAGTGTTTATCATATACATAAAATATGCCGATAAAAACTTGCTTCCTGTGTACAGAGTTCCTCTGTTTCTACAAATGACCTATTTTTGACAAAAATTTGATAATTTTCTCCAACTTTCCGAATAAACTCAAAAAGATCCAAGAGTTTTGCAACGGCCGTTAAAAGGCTACCAGAAAGTTTTGTGTAAATCAAAACTCTCCGAAACAAGTGAAAAAATTAACGGCAGATGGTTCGAGACAGTTTTTTCATCTTTTCTTTATTGCCACTGAACTTCACGAAAGGTTCACTCCTTGACAGTGAAAGATTACTGCTACTTGTTGATAGTTGGTGTTACAATATCCTTTCGGCTTATCAGCCCTTGTACTCCCACCCAAATCTTTGTTTCGATAACAACTTGACAGTGCTTTAAATATAACCTACTTTTATCATTCGATTTCATAATACACAAAAATATGTCGGTAAATCTCCTTTGTTTGTTTGTTGCATTAAAATTGTTTGTACATCAAGCAGCACGTTTAGGGAAACTTTGAAAAAATTCTGTCAAAAGTTCTGGCGCCGCTTTTATTTTTGTAAATGTTAAGGTTGCACCAAATCTGCTGACAGAACATTTCTAAATTATGCATGAAATTTCAGGGAAATGAACATGAATATATTTTTAACAAGATAAGAGAAATGGGGAGTAAGATAAATAGAAAAGTCGGATAACTAAAAAAAGGAATCAGGAGACAGGTTAAAAAGGAGAAAGGTTCTTAGTAAAAATGTAACACTAAAACTGTAAAAATACACGTTTTTGATCAAGACAAATGTTTAAAACCGGTTCTTATACAGTTACCAGTTAAATGTGCTTTTTATTAGCAATATATGCAAGTCGATCAAAATCTGAACATTTTACGGACTTCAACATATTTGTTATGATAATTCATTTATTATTCTCTGTTGTTGGCTTTTGCATACAATTGGTGTACTATTTTTATAAGACCATCATATCATAACAAAATGTAGCTCAAGGTTAGACTTAACGTTAAACATTTGTTTCTAATTGATCGTCAAAGATGCCATATTTCAAGCTGCTGGAAATTTCCAGTGCTTTAGTTTTCTCCTGGCAGTTTATTTGGGGATTCAGTTAACACACTAGACCCAGTCCCTCATTCTTGCCCCCTGGCGCGATAGCGAAACCGTTCTCGCTCCTCCTGCAGCTTGCCATTCGTTCCCAGTCTCTGACGCTGTCGCTCTCCCTCAGTTTCTTTCTCCAGTTCTTTTACAAGTTTCCCGTCATGCCCTGTTCTTTCCCGCTCTCTCTCCCTTTGCCTCATTCTCTCTCTTTCTCTTTCCTTTTTACCATCGGCATCCACTCGCTGACGTTCGCGTTCTTCTTCTCTTTCTCTGTGACGATGCCTTGATTTTTCCTCAAGCCCTTTTGAACTTAAAAGTAACTTCTTTATGGTTTCTTTACCGTGGCCTTTATTGGTTTCGTGTATCGCTCCAAGTTCTCTTCTGCGTTTGACTTGGTGATTGAGGAACTCTCCGAATTCTCGTATGTGGTAATGTTCTGGAAGTTCTAACTCAGAGGAAAATGGAATTTCTTCCCTGTTGTCGTTGTTTTCCTTCAATACCGCCTCGCCTTCATTCCTCACAAGCGGGTCAGCGGTTGCCATCATTGTGAGTGGGGCGAGGCCGAGAAGCATGATCATCAGGTGCCAGAACAGCATTGTGGGCTCTGATCTAATGTCCAAATAAACGACAGCAAATATGTTCATAAGTCGAACTAAATTGTAGTTCGGGTCGACCCAAATTAAATTTTTCGTCTATTTAGGTCAAACGTTTCAAGTTTATTTTTTGCCATTTAACATTTACAATTAAACAATAACAAATTATTATAAAAGAATCAACTTAACGT
>JAOEHT020287414.1:0-10359 GCA_025448195.2 Parazoanthus atlanticus
CTTTGACTTCCGAGGGTTAAACTGCAGGGAGGTCGTTACGGGAAATATCAAACTGAGGCCTTGCTGTATTGACCGAGCGATAGCGCCGTATTGACCGAGCGATAGCCGCTCAAGATCCAATCAGAACGCGCGAAGTATCTTTGCCATATAATAATACAATGTATCATTTAGTCTGATTATCGCCACCCAGCGTGAAACTGTTTTTACTTTTATAGTTTTGTCTTTCTCCACGAAGTATTGAGCAATCTCAAGGCCAGTTCAACACTAGAGACGCAGACGCAAGCGCAAAGACATTCACACTGGGGACGCAAGTGAAGCAAGCGACGCAGGCAGAGGGTACGCATGCATAATTGTCTCTGTCTTTAGCTTACGCATACGTGATTGTTTGTCTTTGGTATGCGTCTGCCTCTGCTCTTGCTTCACCACATTTCACACTAGAAAATTATATATGTACAAACACAATCTGCAGACAGCACTGTTTCGTCATCAGTGCAGCTCAGGAAGATTTTGAAACTGAACTTCTGCATACCAGAGCGCTTAAACTCAAAAGAGTGAGCTATATATAATTTGTGTATAGAGCTGTTTGCAAAAGTTTTGAATCCACCAAAAATACATCATTATATACATATATCCGAGGCACTGTTTGAGAGCATTGGTCCAGAAAGTTAACACCTGTAATCGTTTCTCCAATTTTACAAGTTTAACTCTGGTACATTTCCCAAGTGGCGCAGCGGTAGTGTTTTGGACTTGCACAACTAAAAATAACAACGATAAACATTATGATAATAGTAAATAATAACGGCTTCACTTGTGGCATTCATTTGTCATGATTCTTCTTTAACATGTACATGTATCTATAAATAATTTACAGTATAAAATATACATCGTAGTGTGTTGAAACTGTCAAGGCCCCAAAGATGCACATGTTCAGACAAAAATGGTGTTATCGAGTTATAGGAATATTTTCATGCAAGCCTTGCAGTCCCCAACAGACCCTTCGTAAATAGAAGAAACCCTAGAACTGGTCCTGTGACCTAGTCATTGACTAGACCTCCTCGCCATTCTACCCCCATCCCCATCCACACACAGATTCCCATCAGCAAAACTAAACTCAGTAACCAACAAAACTATCCCAGCCCTCAAGCACTAGTTTCTTACCGAACCCCCACTCTACCTTGCCCTTTCAAAAACAATTCAATAACACTAACATTCAGTCAACCAGGTCCACTTATATTTATCTATTTTTGAATGATTTACTGTTTCGTTTTCGACTAACTTAGTTTTTGATATAATGAAGTTAAACGAATCACACAAAAAGAGAAATCTTAGTACTAGTGCCAATAGGCTGCTCTTTGCTGATGTCTATCATAACACCGAACACCGAAACGTCATTGTCACGTTTCTCGTCTAGGTTTAAGAAACAATAGTGAACTCTGTTCAAAAGTATATTTTTGACTGTATTGTCTTTAGACGAGACAACAACAATACAGCTACAACTTTATTTCGGTGCATTAACATGAAATTTATACAGTACAATAATTTGAACTAATTAAACGAAAAATAAAGTACTTTTACCACCTAAAATAACCATTTTTATTATCCAACTTCAGTCCGCGGAGTACAAAAAACCCATATTTAGGCCTGGAACGAGTACAAATATCCTACGATATTTGTACAGTAGAGGTTATTTTGTATAGTTGTTCGATACGCATCGCTAGTCATGCATCACGCGCGCTTCTTTTTTATGAGTTAAAGCGATATTTATGATAAAAAAGAGAGAAAAAGTTGGATAATAAATCTCTTATTAGACAGTATAGTGTGAAGTATGGGTGGAAATTTTTACTCGTCTTTTGTACTTGGTTCGTCAAAATACTACACGACTCGTAAAAATCTCCACCCATACTACACACTATACTGTCTAATAAGATATATATATTGCTTGAGAAAATGTTGACAAAGTCACATCTGCCGTTGCAATTTAAACAACAATTGTTGTGAAACGTGTGGCCTTTTTGGTGTTAGTGATTTCCTTTAAGTTCCTTGGGTGTCTATTGGCTACAATAATTTTGTTGCTTGAAAAATCTCAGTAAGCAAAGGTAACGCATTTAAAAGAGACAAATACCTGTGAATAAGTTTATCGATATCGGTTACGCACACGCGGTTAAAATCTACAACTAGGGAATAGCTTTTTTTTTTGCAGATTGTGTAAAAGCTAATTCAAGTAGGTCCTATGCCCTTTTGAAGTTGCTATGAAACAAGTTTGGCATTGTTGCCCCTTTCTTGATATAGTTTTGGTTTTCCAAACTTCTTTTCTCAAATATCTCATTACCCTAGTACGTGGCCAATACTGTTTTGAGAAGCCAGTTAAAGTACGACTTGCATCAAAGAACTTTAAACCTCTGTTCTAGAAAGTGAAACTACAAAAGCTGGGGCCAGTTGTGATTAGCTGACTAAAACAAACCATTTGTCAAACCGTCCAATCAAATTGAGCCGTTCCTACGGTTTATTTGGAATAAAACGGATAACTTCGATTCGGTTGTTTCGCAAGTGGCTCTGTAATGACACTGTCACAAGCTATTATTTGGATCACTACTCACAACTGAATAAGACGAAAATATGTTTAAAGAAACAAATGAACGTACCTCCACGACTCTGTTAAAAGAGGTCGTGACGTTTTTGTTCTTAGTGTTATTGCTCTTACAGTAACAATGCTATCATCCAGTCACCGTGCTGTCATCCAGCCACATACTACATCAGAGAAACATTATCGCCTATTAAAACAAATGGCGCCCAGCACCAAGGATTAGCAAACTCCGCGGTGTCTCTCATAGCTTTCATAGCCTTGTGAAGTGACTCATTTGCCTCCTCTCCACGAGTCAAGTGTCCGTAAAACGTCTTCATGAAATACAATGTGGCCTTGTCATCGATCGCCCAGAGTGCCACGAGGACTGAGCGAGCACCTGCTCCGAGGAATGCACGAGCGATGCCGACTACGCCTTCCGTTCTGACCTCACCGCGAGCGCTGTGACAGCAGCTCAGAACAACCAGCTTTGCTTTCACGCGTACCTTCTCAAGATCTGTTATCATAAGCATGAAATCTTGTTTTTTCAATTTCTGTTTTTCCAAAGAAGGGTTTGGAGCGAGTAGGATCTCTCCTCGTTTCATATCTCCGTGTGCTGCAATGTGGATGAAATTGGCGTTCTCGACGTTCTGAAGAAAACTCTCTTTAGTTGCTTTTTCTCCGGTCAAAGGCTCCACACCAAACAGTTGACCAACAACTTCTGCTTCTTTACCAGCACATGGTAATCTAGGAATCCTAGGAAAAACAATCGACACATCTGGGTCTCCTATTATCAAGGGACTGGCCTGATCTCTTTGTTCGTATTGATGTTCCAAGATCATCTTTGCTGTCGATAGGGATGGAACCAGTCTCACCTGTGAGGATAAAGTGATTTAAATGTGGTAAGTTGAAGTGCGGTCCAATTATTCAAAGTTATTTTTTCTGGGCGATAACCGTTATAAGAAAATGGGTCCACACGGAGAAAGAGAAAAATCTCTGACCCTGTTGAGATTCAAACCCGTGCGTCTACCTCCGAAACAGATGGCAGTTGCTATACCAACTGAGCTGCAAGGCCAGACGGAAGCTGGTCCTGTATAATTAAGATGGCAATACCATACAGTACAATACAATACAATACAGTACAATACAATACAATGCAACGCAACGCAACGCAATACAATGCAATGCAATGCAATAAAATACAGTACAATACAATCTAATACAATGCAATGTCATGTAATACAATATAATTCAATAAAAGACAATACAATACAATAACCTATTAGTTTTTCAAAACTATTTTTTAGTAATAACGATTAATTAGAATGTTAAAATTAGAATATGTATAGTCTAGAAAGGTAATTGAATAAACTCAGCTAAAGAGGTGATTTCTGCTTGCAAGGTTTTTTAAGGCTTAAAAAGGATTTGCCGTGTCTGGTGGTTTGGCTGAGGGAGTTCCAAGATTAAACGGCAAATAAACACGTAAGTGAGGAAGAAACCAGTAAGCTACAGATATAGTGAATTAAAAGTGATAAGTTGAAGCCGAGCGATAGCCTTACAAACGAGATGCGCCCACATGGAGAAAGAAAAAAATATTTGATCCCGGTAGGATTCGAACCCACGACCTCCAGAACAGGTCGTCGTTGCTCTACCAACTCAACTACAAGGCCAGATAGATGAGAGCTGGTCATTGGTAATTAAGATGGCAATAAGCGACAAAGGAACACGCGAGGGAGAAACCGGTACGATTTGCCCGTTCGGCACTAATAAACAGATATAGTGATTTGAATGTGGTAAGTTAATAAAAGTGTTGTCAAAGTATCCGAATTTAAAAAATCCTTCCAAGAAAGAGCCCTACAAACGAGATGTGCCCACATGGAGAAAGAGAAAAAATATTTGACCCCGGTGGGATTCGAACCCACGACCTCCGGAACAGATCACCGTTGCTCTACCAACTCAGCTACAAGGTCAGATGGGAGCTGGTCGTGGGTAATTAAGATGGTAATAAGCGGTAAATGAACACGTAGGTGAGGGAGCAAGGTTTTAGCGCTCAGTAGCAATAAACAAAGATTATGGGGATTTAAATGTGGCAAGTTGAAGTGTTTGTAATCTGTGCAACGGTGTCTTGTTCTAGAGGTTGTGGGTTCGAATTCCACTCGGGTCAGATATTTTTCTCTTTCTCCGCGGAGTGTGGGCCCATTTGTTTTCTAAGGGCTATCGCGCAGAAGGAATTACTTGGGATATTTGGACAGCACCTCACCTGTAATGACTCTGCTACGAAGTGTCCCACTTCATCCTTTAGGGCGGCAAATGGAACCAAGTTGAGTACACCATCTGCTACAACAACAAGTTCAGATCCTTCCACAAGCTTCCGCACAGGCGCCAACAGTGTCTGGTACAGCTTCCTACGTGGATCGTTTTCTGCTGATTCTTTTGATTCATTCAGTTCTACTGTGCAAATTTTCCGTTGCCCAGTTTCTTCCAAATGCACAGAAGTTGTTGCCTGTTCTCTTCGTTCATTGCCAGTACAAGCAAAGGGTATTGCTACCTTGTCTCCTTCACTTTGGACAACTCCGGTAGGAGAGGGGGAACAAGTGAATGTTTCCACTGTTTGAGCGGGATGGACTTCTGGCGTCGTAAAAAATCCAGTTTTCACCTTGATTTGTTCCGCTTCCTCATTTGCGTATAGGAACGACAAAGAACGATCTTCGCAGTTGACAGTGGAAACACTCTCGTGTATCTGACGAGCCCTTGTGATCAATGACATTATTTTATTTTCAACAACACTAACTGAGTCAACTGAGAAAGTCTTCTTGTTTACAGCTGAAACGTTTAGATGTTCCTTCTTGAATTCTATCTCTCCATTTGGCTGTATCATCCACATACAAATCCCATCGATGTGCAAGGCGAAAAACAGGACAGAACTGCCAATTGCCTTGACAACCTCGCATATTTCACTGAGGTTCAAAATCTTGGTTTCAGTAACTTCTGTGCATTGGGTAGCATATCTGGTGAACATGAGATCTGCCAAAGCTCTTGCACGTCCCCTCTCAGCAATCACAAGGGCTTGGTTGGTTTTGTCTTGACATAATAGCGCTTTGACCAGTACGTTGTAAGCCCTGATGAATTTCTCACGAATGGATACTTTAAACTGATCTTGTTTGGGTACATTTTCGAACAATTTCTCGAAGCATCGTAGACCTTCTGCTGAACTAAATTCTGCTTTTCCATATTGTCTCAGAGAATAATAACAGATAGCAAGGTCGACATAAGCATGCCCTTCATTGGCCTTCTGTCCAGTTTGCTTTGCGATATTCAAGCACATTTCATGATGCTCTATGGCCTTGTTGTATTTTCCAAGAGAATAATAACAATTTCCAAGGCCGTAATGAGCGCCACTCTCCCCTGCTTTGTCTCCGGTTTCTTTTGTGATATTTAACTGCTTTTCGTGATGACCAATAGCTTTGTCATATTCTCCGAGAGATTCATAACAGCTACCAAGATTAACATAAGCACGTCCCTCACCTGCCTTGTCTCCAGTTTGCTTTGTAATATCTAGATGCATTTTGTGGTAAAGTATTGCTTTTTCGTACTCTCCAAAAGAACGATAACAGTTTCCAAGATTACCAAAGGCCCGTCCCTCGCCTGCTTTGTCTCCAATTTGCTTTGCAATACTTAGGGCCATTTTGTGATGATTGATAGCCTTCTCGTGTTGTCCGAGAGAATTGTAACAGTTACCAAGGCTATTATAAAGATTTCCTTTACCTGCTTTATCTCCAATCTGCTTTAAAATGTGTAGGGACATTTCATAGTTTTGCATAGCCATGTCGTACTGTCCGAGAGATTCATAACAGTTTCCAAGGTTACCATATGATTTCCCCTCGCTTGCTTTGTCTCCAGTTTGCTTGATGATGTTCAGATACATCTTATGATGATGTATAGCCTTCTCAAATTGTCCATGAGATTGATAACAGTTGCCAAGATTCCCGTAAGCACGCCCCTCACTTGATTTATCTCCAGTTTGCTTGGCGATGTTCAGATGCATTTCATGATGCAGTATTGCCTTGTCAATCTGACCGAGAGAACAATAACAGTTACCAAGGTTACCATAAGTAATTCCTCGGCTTCCAATATTTCCAACTTCCTTTTCAATGTTCAGGCTCATTTCATGAAAATGTATTGCTGTGTCATACTGTCCGAGTGAATGATAACAGTTGCCAAGATTAGCGTAAGCACTTCTCTCTCCTGCTTTGTCTCTAATCTGCTTTGTAATGTTCAGATGTATCTCATGATGATGTATTGCCCTTTCATACTGTCCCAGTGCACAATGACAGACGCCTAGATTACCGTGAGCACGGCCCTCGCCTGCCTTATCTCCAGTTTGTTTGGAAATATTCAAGTTCTCTTTATGAAAATGCACAGCCCTACCGATATTTCCAAGTGAAAAATAGCAGTTCCCAAGGCCACCATAAGCATGGCCTTCGCCTGCTTTGTCTCCAATTTGCTTGGCTATGCTTAAATGCATTTCATGGTAATGCATAGCTTTGTCATAATGCCCGAGAGAATGATAACAATTTCCAAGCTGGTGGTAAGCATCTCCTTCACCTGCCTTGTCTCCAACTTGCTGTGAGGTGTACAAATCAATTTCACGATATTTTATGGCTTCACGAAATCGTGAAAGTCTGGTGTTTACAGTTCCTAATGCACTGCATACAACCATTTGCGTTTGAACATCATCAAGATCTCGAGCCATCTCTAAGCACTCGCTATACAGACAATGAAGTTGTTCGTTGGTTAAATTTAGCTTTCCTAATGCTGCAGAGATGACAGAAATTCTCACAAATATCTTGTTCTTTTCAGTATCCATGACAATCCTGCTTCACCTAATGGTAGGAAAAAGAAGCCTACTTTATGTTATTTGTTTAAAGCCAATTATAAACATATATATAGTATCTTAACGGAAAACACAGACATCTCCTTTTACGTCGCAAAATGTAACAACGGCCGAAAACGTAATACTGAACGCAAAATGAAATAAACCTGTTAACGCAAAATGCAATAAACCTGTTAACGCAAAATGTAATAAACCTGTTAACGCAAAATGTAATAAACCTGTTAACACAAAATGTAATAAACCTGTTAACGCAAAATGTAATAAACCTGTTAACGCAAAATGCAATAAACCTGTTAACGCAAAATGTAATAACGATTTGTTAACGAAAAATTGTAATAACAATTTGTAAGCGCTGTAGTAAACGTTAAATAATCTTTTTGGATTTCGTTTTACGTTATACCACAAAGCGTTTGCGAAAAGACAAGTACTCACAACAGACTTTGACCCTGTTAAGACGGGGTGTGGGGAAAGAGCTAGAAAACCGTACCAGTAGCACATAAGTCCAATAGTGATAACGCTATCCATACAGTAACTACAATGTTAATTAAATAATTTGATGTCATATTACGTCAGAAAACCCGCGCTATTTTGGATTTTTGATGACGTAAGAAAAAGATCTTAACGGACTGACAATTAAACGAAAAAGGAATTTTATTGAGCAAAAATTACAGTTTGACAAAATAAAAACGTTAGAAATTAAAATTAAACTTAAGGGAAAAATCATGAAAAAATATGGCGACCCGAAGCTTAAAAACTGGTTGCCATCGAAATCGTCAGCTAATGAACACAAGTTTAGCTCGGCCATAATTGAGTTCGATGAAGGAGAACGCATCCTAATCTTGCCGTTGCTCGCGGGCTCAGGCTTGATGCCATCCTGCGTTGAGGGAGGCTGACCGTCTTAAACTGCCTCGACTTCGTGCGACCTCATGCGATCGTGGTGGCTTGCTGACTAATATCTGGTTGTGTTTTGCAGGTGAATGAAAGTTTGTTAATTTGTTTTAAAAACTGTTGCGTAGAAATATGAGTGAAGCTATTTATCAAAACATCAAAAAGTTGTGCAGTGATATATTTTCTAGGAAAGAACGTTGCGTTTCGTGTCGGACTCGATGCCGAATTTTGATAAAGAGTTTGCATGTCGGTCAGCCAATTCAATTCCTTTCACCGCGTGAAATGTTTGCAGTCGATGTTGCGTTGGAAGATCAGGCAGTGGCGGAGTGCTTTTAGACAAACTCGCTGTAAAGATGAGATATTTACCTGGGTGGCAATTTAGCATGTTGGACTCAGTGGCCTATTTTGAGCAAGATTTTGCGTGTCGGTCGTCGCTTTCTACTGTTGATTACCTCTAGTACAGTAATATATTCTAGGAAAAGTAAAAAGAAGGCTGGAGTTCCAGCTTTAACGGTCCTTTTGCTAGATATTTATGAATGTGGCGCGGACACTTTCCCCAAAGTCTAAATAGATATAATGCAATTTGCGGCCCCAGTAACACATCAAATACAAAACCGTATTTATACCAAAGTTTTATCTTCCGGCTCTCAGGGACTTTCCCTTTCACGGTTGATTGAGTAACACCCGGTTGAAAACAAGTTTCGTTTTGTTTTTTCAAACGTTTGTAATATAGAAGAATCAAGAAATTTTTGTTAAAATAAAAAGACTTAACGTCACCAAAAATTATTACTGCACTAAATCATGATTGCCAAAACTAACAATTCACAAAAGCAATGGTCAACAAAATTAATGCCAATTTTTAATTTCGTGGGCGTTTATAAGTATACGGAAATCAAAGCCCGTTTGGTGCTGCAAAGGTCCAGTTCGTTGTTTACGATTATCTTGTAAACAGCCAAACGTACGGTCAGCTTTCAGATAAATTTCCCGAATGATACATGTCATTCAATATAAACTCCACGACACTTGGGGTCGGCACATATTGCTGCTAAAACAGATAATAGAAGAAATGGAAATAAAACTGCCAGTTCGGTGGTGTAAACTCTACTGTACAGTATTTCATTTCGCTGTTAACACAATTAATATCTTGTAAACTGCGAAACAGGCATGCATGCAGCTTAATTTATCGAATGGCACAGAGAAGAAGCTTATTCAGAGACTCCTAAATCACTCTATCAGTCTATGGCTACCTATTAAAATCTGATTCAAAACATGTATTTGGCAGCTTACGAATCGTTTCGTTTCTTTCCGTTCCGTTTCGTTTCGTTTCGACGTAGGCCTGAAAGAAACCAAATCGAATCGATCTTCTTTGATAGAAATCTTTCGAAACTGTTACAAAAATTCCCAGTTAAATTCAGTTCATGACATGGTCTTCATTCCCACTCGGTTCTCGGAATGAGAGGCAGAGCTCACAAGCGGGGCTCGTGTTCATTTCATTGCTCATTTTACTGGCTGTTCTACCAGAGCATTTTAGCTTTCATTTCTTAGTCGAGGAATGAATTTTACGTACCTTGTCAAACTAGCACGTTACTGGAATTTTCCAGAATGTTTGGTTTGGTTTGGTTTCCCGTACGACAGCAGTACAGACGGAGACCCAATGGACGCTCAGTGGAGCATGTAGCATCACTTCTTCTTCACAAACAACACACGCACTTGCGGTAGCAGATTCCGGGACTTCACGCATCTTGCGTGACATTTCTCTGAATTTTATTTCGCAGATCAGAACGACCATTCGAATGATTACTTTTAAAATGCGTGGTTCCTGCCTTGAAAAATTAGGGTCGGACTTAATATTTTTTTTCATCAGCAAAAAAGCTGTATTTACAAATCTCTTTAAAAGGACCTCGGTACTGCTTTGTAATAAACTGTCATGATTCAGGGCTGACGGGAAAGTCTATTCTCACTCGAGTAATTGTTCAAGATGGCGGCCGGAAGTTGAAACTTATTAACCAGTCTCTCT
>JAOEHT020287503.1:0-10359 GCA_025448195.2 Parazoanthus atlanticus
GAAGTAAAATTTCGCCTGTTTGAATGCTAATTGTGCCACGAAGAAAAATCCAAATCAAAAATTTTTTTTTGCTTTGTCGATGAGAATGTTAAGTAGATTCTAAATATGAAAAAACCCCACAAGTGATATATACACTTTAAGGTTTGCTTGGAAGTTTCCTACAGTTACACATATTGTATGACTCTATATTCTGTAGTCTTGTTACAATATTGTGACATTTGCTACAAATGGAGTACAGAAGAGGCATAAACTGCTCCTGAAAGAGTTGGCACAATACTTTACTTGGAAAACCCTGTTTGCACAAATTATGCTGACATTTACTTGCACCAGACACCCTATTTACTGACCAAAATAAATGTTAAAATAAAGTACCCGAATTCATGAGTTAGACATACTAATAGTCTGCGACCAGCTGTAACACAGTCATTGTGTTATGTTATTTCTGCAGATATGAAGAAACTGGTGCTTTTCCAGATGCCTTTCCTTACAGAGCCAAAGCATTATTTGCTTTTGAAGAGATCGATGGAACAGATGTATGTTTCTTTGGCATGCATGTGCAAGAGTATGGATCTGACTGTCCGTCGCCAAACACTCGACGGGTGTACATCTCCTACCTGGATAGTGTGCACTTCTTTCAGCCACGTCACTTGCGAACCAGTGTTTACCATGAAATTCTCATTGGGTATCTTGAACATGTCGCAGCTCTTGGGTTAGTATTATATCTGTATCATTTCACTGTCGTTGAAATATGCTATGCAAAAAATAAGGTACTAGTTGCTGTCAAACCATAGATAAACACTAAATGATACAAAAACAGCCAGTATATACAATACTGAGCATAAATAAGAATCATCGATTGATTGATTATCTTTGGTTGGGAAGTGAGTACATTTTATGTCTTAGCAATTTCCTGATTATTCCGTTGCATAAAATTCCTGTGTTTACAATTGCTATCAATTTTCTTTGTCTACATTTCACAAAACTGGAGGCTAACATGAAAACCGCAAGGTTACCTTAGCTAATTATTATTAATATGTACTTATTTATGTTGAAAACAGAAAATGATGTAAAACAAAAATGAGTGAATAAAGTAGTTGTTGTCTTTGTGCAGTACAGTAAAAACATGATTATAAGGAACCTTACACTAGAAATAAGAATGTAAACACTCGATCTGAAATAACTTGTTAAACCCTAATTAATATTAATAAATTATTTAGAGTATATGTTAGGTTCTTATTTAAATAGTCAGTTTGAAGATTTCCTTGGCAAGGCTCAAAATTTGATTCATTTAGTTTGTTTCCATACATTCCTTACTGATAAATTGGGAGAATTTTGAATTCTTTGTTCTCACAACCAATCAACATATTTTGTACTGATACTGCAAGAAGAAGATAGATGTTGATAAACTTGGTTGGACTGTAACCTATTACTGTGTAGCCCGTTTTGGTAAATACAGTTTGAAAAATCATTGCCATAAGGAGTGATTGTAATTCAGTTGTAAAATTATGTGAAAATGTGTAGTGGAGCATTTGCTATCAGTGGAGAGCAGAGAGCTCATAAGGAAGTGTCGCCTTATGTTGTAGGTACCAGCTGTCTCATATCTGGGCGTGCCCACCCAGTGAGGGGGATGACTATATCTTCCACTGTCACCCTTTGGAGCAGAAAATCCCCAAACATAAGCGACTTGTTGATTGGTACAAGAAGATGTTGGATAAAGCACTCCAGGATGGTGTTATCATTGAGTATAAGGTAACAGTTGAATTAAACTTTGAGAATAACATCTGCAACCACGTACTGTCTGTCAAAAAAAGCAAGTGTCCCCACTGTCCCCATATATCTGATGTTTCTCTAACGTGTACCTTTTGACATACTTTTGGCTTCCTTAAATTCAGTAAAAAATCTTGATGATTGCAATTATCAGAACCTCGTACTGTAACTAATTTTTCCATGAGTGATGTATATGAAATGTTTTGTGTGATTCAGGATATTCTCAAACAAGCAAACGATGACAGGCTGAAAAGTGCCAAGGAGTTGCCGTACTTTGATGGGGATTTCTGGCCCAATGCCCTGGAAGATAGCATCAAAGAACTCACTCAAGAGGAAGAAGAGAGAAAAGCTACTGCTGCTGCTGCTGAGGCTACTGCCTCGACTGAAGTAAATACCTTCATCATTTTGTCATTTTATTTCTAATTATTGTCTCGCCATCCTTGTTTGTTGTTTTGGAGTAGAGCTTAAGGGAGTAGTAAAAGCTGTAAAATCTAGTTTGAAAACCAGCATTGTTCAAGTATGTCAGTTTGTGGAACTATCCCAAGATTGTATTGATGCACTTGAAGGTAAACAATCTGGTAACGACTATCCCTGACCTCAATTGAAATTGTTGCCTGTTGTCATCTCAACATACATGTACATTTTGTTTGGCGTTTTTAGAGTTTTCTGGCTATACTTCTTTCTTTTTCAGCTGCGAGGTTTTTGGGTGGAGTAGCTTGCTTGCTTTAGAAAAGCAGTCGATTGTAATAACAATAATAATAATGATAATGATGATGAGGATGAGGATAATAATAGTAATAGTAAAGAATTATCACGATGTTGAAATGATGAAAAAAATATGAGCACGGGAAAACTGCTGTAAAAACTTGTAGATGTATTTCAGAAAATCCTACATGTAAGGGCGTGCATTAACAATCAAAATACGTATTTTAATCTGGACAGAAATTATTCAGAGATGTCAGTAAACTGAAATATGTTAATCAGATAAAAGAATTATTTTAAAAGCTTTTCTAAGCTTTATCTCTATCAAAATAATAAAACAAAATGGTATGCAGTTCTTACAATGAAAAATCTGGTTGTTTCTTCCTGAAAGTTGTTTGTGTTCGAATGCATGAAAAATAATGTTTAGATAATTTCTGATTCATCAACTGAATGAGTAAACAACTCTTCTCTTTTCCTTATAGTTCTACTTGGGGGACGAGCTAAGGTCGAAGGTATACCTAAAAAGAAGTGCATTGTGTTTGACCTTGCTGAAGTGAAAGAGTGCATTCACCTCAACTAGACAGTTGCTTAAAGCCAAGTTCTTGCACCAATTAATTTCGGAGACAAAGAAAATAGGCGGTATCACTTATTAAGTTGGAATAGTGTTCCTTTGGTAACGGTTTGAAACACAAAGCCCTATGTGAAATACAAAACCGCTAAAGAATGTTCTATCTTAAGAAAGGTGGTTAGAAATTGCTAAGATTTGGCTGCAGATATTTTACAAACCAAAAATTACAGAAACGCTTTACTAGGAATTCAGTAATATATTTTGAGACGGTTTTGGAATTTAAAGAATAATAGTTTAAGGATGCATTTTGTTTTGAGCACTCATTTTACTTCCGAGGGAAATTGCTTGTGGGAGGTAAGCTATGGGCGCCGAGGTGCTATGTGACAAGCACATGCATGGTCAAATGAAATCACTCTGTAAAAAAGCTGGTTCATTGAATTCTGTTTTACTTTTCAAGTGGGGTTGATTCCTACTGATTCACGATTGATGTAAAAGAATCTAACCTCTTAGCTTGGTGCTGTTTTCTCGCAGCAGACAGTCAAAGGTGGAAGCAAGAACAAAGGTAGCAACAAGCGTGGTAATAACAAGAAAGGAACAAAGAGCAAAGCGGGCAGTCGACAGAAAGCAAAGAAAACCAATGTTCCAGTAATGGGGGTTTGTGACCTGTCGCAGCGATTATACAGCACAATGGAGAAACACAGAGAGGTATGTTTACAATTTTCATGTATTATTCCTATATCCATTATCGGGCGTGAGAAGAATACAAGTTTGTCCTGTCAGAATTTGCTGTCGTACTGCATTTTTGGATAAATAGTAACTGACTACACTAGTTTTCATTTGACGCTACTCAGCTGCATATTGCTGAGGAAAGGAAGTTTTAATTCCAAGATAATACTTTAGTTTGTTATAATGGTTTCAACGTTACATTATTAAGCGGAGCAGTACATTCATGTAACCCTGGTTTTGAAAAAACGCTTTGTAAAAACACCGAGGCTCCAACGTGACTAAATTTAACAACAAAATTATGAATTGATTTACCAAAACGTTGAGGACAATGAGCTTCGTCAAAAAGTATCTGTTTCTTTTAAAAACAATAGTGTAATCGGATTACTGTGCTCCTTGCTTTGGAGAGAAAAACAAATATTTCTATTCCAGATTGAAAATTATGGAATATAAAAACGAATACAGTTCATGTTATGTTATGTTGTGCTGTGTTATTTTATTTTATTTTGACAGGAAAAGGCGCTAATTTTATTGATGATTTCAGGTGTTCTTTGTCATCAAACTGAATGGAAAGCATACTCCAGAGATAAACGATCTTGACCCAACCATGGTGTGTGACCTCATGGATGGTCGTGATGCATTTCTGACACTAGCTCGTGAGAAGCACTACGAGTTCTCGTCTCTCAGAAGAGCCAAGTACTCCACTATGGCCATGCTGGTTGAGTTGCACAATCAAGGGCAAGATCGCTTTGTGTACACATGCAATCTGTGCAAGAGGCATGTAGAAACACGATATCACTGTACAGAATGCGAGGTTTGTATTGCCCTTCCACGTTTGCTGTGGCTTCTTGTGCAAGTTGCGCGACCTGAAAAAGTACTAAATGTGCCTGTTAATATTAAGATCATGATTATGCCATACCAAGACAGAGCGCAGCTTTTATTACTGGAAACCTGCATAACAAAGATTGTTATTTTCTGCCACAAGGGACCAATGCCCCAATTAACTGGGTATCCTCACATCATTCAGCGAAGTTCAAACAATTTTAGGTCCAGACTCGATTTTGGAAAATAGCGTGTGAATTGATATTAGCAGGTTGCCAGTTATTAAGCGTGTGGAGTTACTGCTATCTTAAGCTTTTGTGAAGTTTATTTGGGCAAGTGGTCTTTTTTCATTTAGCAAGACGCCCGATTTAACCAGTTCATGTGGTGTTTCGCAGGGAGTCCTAACATTTGCCAGGAAGTTGTGATATTAAATTTGACTTTAAATTGTACAGAGTATACTAAATCACAAAGTAACTTTGTTCCCAGATTCCATCTTTTTATTAGTTTGTGACATTCGCTGAAAAAACTAGAGTTGTGATTCAAAGGTGGTTCCTTACCCCCAACTTAGGACGTTTTGACGTCTACCTTTCGAAGTACGGAATTAGACTTCGTGACTCGAACACTGCAACCAACTGAGTTGTTCTCAGCACAAGGCTTATGTGATGAAATGTCAGCTTAATTTTTGTTTCTGGGCATTAACAAAAGAGATAGACAGGGTGTATGTTAACGACACTCGGGTATAATGCTTCATTGTAATATGTTATTTTTACTTCAACAGGACTACGACCTGTGTGTTCCCTGCTACAAAGAGAAAGGTCATGAACACAAGATGGAACGGCTTGGACTTGACCTGGATGTGGACCAGCAGCAGCCTGGTACTGAGGGTCAACAGACCACGCAGCTGAGTGCTCAGGAAGAACGTCGCCTCAAGATTCAGAGGTGCATCCAAAGCTTAGTACATGCTACCAACTGTCGTGAACCAACATGCCAGATTCCGAGCTGTGCAAAAATGAAAAAGGTTGTGGAGCATACGAAGAGCTGTAAGCGAAAGACCAGTGGAGGTTGTCGTATCTGTCAGGAACTTATTCATTTATGCTGCTACCATGCAAAGCATTGTTTGGAAAGAGAGTGTGTGGTGCCATTCTGTCGCCATATCAAGAATAAGCTGCGTCAGCAGCAGCTGCAACAGAGGATGCACCAGGATCAAACTGTTCGACGGCGAATGGCTTTAATGGCGTCCAGAGTTCCACCAGCAGTCGGACCACCGGTAATCCCGCAGCAGCAGTTACCAGGTGGTATGCCACCCCACCCAGTTATGCATCGAGGCAATCCACAACAGATGCATCAGCAGCCTCCACCATACGTGCCCCAGCCACCTCAGGCTCCACAGAAACCTGTGAGCAATGGACCTCCACCAGGGGCTGTGAGAGCTGCTCAGCAGATTGCTCGGGCAGCAAACATGCAGGCTGTGCAAGCTACCGTTCCAAATACACCACCAGCACAACCACCGGTGAACATCTCACAGCAGGTTTACCAACAGCCAAATCCAAGTTCTGTGGCTTCTCAGGCACTCGGTGTTCAAATGATGCGGCAACAAGCACCTGGAAATTACATCCAGCAAAACATGCCAGGAACATCACAAGCAGCTGGTCAACCTCCGAGACCTGGATTGCAGCCATCATCTCTTGAGCGGTGGAGTATGTATGCGCAAGCGCAAAAGCAACATCAAATGTTACAAGGAAACCAGGTGACTGGAAATCAAATGCAAATGGGTCAGCAAGGTCCTGGTGGACAGCCTCAGAACCACATGCGGCCTCCTGGAGCCGTTCCAGCTGCCCTGCAGCAATTGCTGCAAGCTTTAAAATCGCCCAACTCGCCTACGCAACAAGCTCAAGTCATGAACATTCTCAAGCAGAACCCTCAACTGGCTGCTGCCATCATGCGTCAGCGTATGATGCAACAACAGCAACAGCAGCAGCAGCAGCAGCAACATCAACATCAAAACCAGCAAAGCATGCAACAAGGAATGCAACCAAACATGCAGCAAGGTCTGCAGCAAAGCATGCAACCGGGTATGCAACAGACTATGCAGCAGAACTTGCAACCAGGCATGCAGCAAGGTATGCAACCGGGATTGCAACAAAACCCACAGGCTGGCATGCAACAGGCATTGCAACATGGTTTAACACAGGGAATGCAACAGAGCATGCAGTCGAGCTTACAACCTGGGCTGCCACAAGGTATGCAACAGGGAATCCAACAAGCTATGCCACAAAGTTTACAACAAAGCATGCAACAACAAAACTTACAACAAACGATGCAACAGCAAAATTTGCAGCAAAGTATGCAACAAAATATGCAACAAGGAATTCCACCGGGAATGCAACCAGGTATGCAACAGGGCTTGCAACAGGGAATGCAACCAGGAATGCAACCAGGAATGCAACAGGGAATGCAGCAGGGAATGCAGCAGGGAATTCATGGAATACAACAAGGTTTGCAACAAGGATTGCAACAAAGCATGCAAAGTCAACATTCCTTGCAGCCAATGCAGCAGATGCCGAGTGTTTCCCAACCAAACATGCCAAATGTGGGCAACATGACACAACAACAACAGTTGTGGCATTATCAGCAGTTGCTGCAACATCGACAACAACAACAACAACAGCTCCAACAACAACAACAGCTCCAGCAGCAGCAGCAGCAACAACAACAGCAACAACCGAACGTTTTTCAGCAGCCCCAACTGCCTCCCTTTTCGCAAGTAAATGCAGTGGGGCGCAGAGCACAAATGCAACAGAATACTAACTACAGCACTAACATGATGCATCACAACGGTCAACCACAGCAACAGCCGTCTCCTCAACACTTCCAAGCTAACAGACAACAGCACATGCTGTCATCGCAAAATCCACCTCCTATGTCTCCACAACAAGGTCTGCCATCGCAGTCTCCTCGACCGGTTATGTCACCACAGCCACACCAAGTGGCATCACCTCGTGCTCAGATGAGCCCTCACCAGCCAACGCTGACTTCACCACGTCCAATTCCATCTCCACACCAGACACCCACACCACTCGATCAGAGTCAATTAACTGATAAGCCTTTGTTCACACAGCCACTCGGTGGGCGGATTTCATTGACGCCCCTTCAGCCTGTGGATCCAGATCTCCAACTAAATCAGGATGATACAGACGCAATGGCGCCTCTGACGCCACAAGACCAATTAACTAAATTTGTCGAAACTTTATAGGACCACGTCAAATTTTAAAGTAAATAGAACCAAATGTGCTTTATACTTTATATGTAGTTTTATCTTGGTGATAATCAAAAATAATGAATTTTCTACCATTCATACCGTTATTATATAATTTGTATAGCAAGCTTTGAACTTGTGAGGACTAGGGCTCCCCAGCTGTCGTCGCATCCGACTTTGGACATTAATTACTTCTTGGTTTCTGCAAGGAGTGCAACAAAACTGGTCGGTGAACAATGTAATTTTAGTTTTAGAGTTATAATTTTTGAACGTTCTCACAAGTAAATGAGCCAACAGAAGCACATTGCCCATTGTACAAAACGCACAAGCCTTCTTACAAACATATATATTTGCCCAAACGTGCATGTGTACGAATAAATAGTGCACTTTTCAGAACAAGAAGTACGTTCATTTCTAATAGCAGAAGAAGACCACCATTGAGGCAAAAAACGAACTATGGGTCTTGGTCATTCTGTTAGATTTTAACGCTAAAATAAGAAATTTTAAGAACATTTGGGGGGAGCTGGTATTACAGTCAACGGAAGTGACGCGAGAACCGTAATCAGAAGAGTTTCGTTGTAGATTTCAAAATAGCAGACGGCAAGTTCAAAAACTTGGATTAAACTTCAACCGTCTGCTGCTACCTCTCGATGAAGAAAGGAAAAAGCTCTAACTTGCACTTAACCGTTATTTCGATATTTGGAAAGAACATTGTGTTACAACTGCTTTGTCTTTCATGGATTTTCAATCTGAGCGTTTGGAAGAAAATAAATTACTCTGGCATGATAGTAGACCCGCCGACTTGCCGCCGTCTTCAAAATGCTCAAATAAGTTTTGAAGTTTGCCAAGTCTTGAAAACTACAACAAAGATTCTTGCGAGTACAGTCCTCGCGTCACTTCCGTTAACTGTAAACTTTGACACACATCTTATTTTGTCGGTCTTTTAACTTTGGCTAACCTTTTTATGAGGTGTACAGTGTTGCTTAGGTGATTTCTCAGGACGATATTTATTTTACGACTGTGCTTGGTGTAATCGAGCAGGTGTTACCTTGCTTGTGTGACTGTACACGCTGCTCATGTCACCTTGTTTGGATGTTTTTAAAACGGTCAATATTTACAATATCTGCAGTGAGCTTGACGTTCTTAATCGGTCAAATTCCCCAGTCTTCGAAAAAATTGTTGATTCTCGCACCTCCAGACTCATATTTGGGACCTTTGGCAATCAGTGGGGCGGCGACGACGAGGAGGAAAGCGCAAAACAATAGGTTTATACAATATTTGCACGTGAGAATGCACCAGGTTTATCACCTGGCCACCGTCGAGCGAAAAATGCAACGTGAAAAGCAAGACTTTTGGGTTTTGTGGAGAACGTGAACATCGCAAACAAATTTGCCCCGTTTATTAGTTCTGCTTTCTAACTGTCGGCTGAAGTTCGTGCCATTCGCACTCTTTAACGCATTTAGGTAATAAAAACGCCTACTAATGCAAATTTTTGCTAGATTCATTCCCATGTGGGGGCTAAAAGTCATTACTCGGTCAAATTTGGGCTCATTAATTCAACATAAACGTCACATTTAGCCCCCACGAGGGAATGGATCTAGCGAAACTTTGCATTAGTAAAATGGTGTATTTAACCAGCTGGCCACCTTTCATTCGTCGTCTTTAGAAAACAAAAAGTGAAAAGCTCAATTTTGTGGTTTTCCAGAGAACGTGAACAACAAAAGTATGAACCATTTCAATCTTGGTTCAGCTTGAAAATTAAAGTTTCGAATATTTTGTGTTCACACAATTGTTAAGAAACGAATGAGTTTTACAAACAAGGAGGAAGTCAAAAATCCAGCAGCCGTCCTTCGTTCACGTCCGCGTCCCATTGCTTAAGGATCCTATTGACCGTTAACCCGTTCCCGGTTTTAGTACCAACGCGGCAGCTCTGTTTCTGCCTTTTGTGTCTCGTGAGATTGAGCGGAAATGTTTTGTAGTATAGGAGTTGTGTTGGTGGGGATGAGTGAAGTTGGCTTTGTGGAAGAGTTGTGGTGCCGGTCGGGAGGGTCGAGAGAACTGGGCTGTCTCGCGTCCTAGTCCGAGTCCAGTTGCGCATAGGGGTGCACGCCGGACGTTGGCCCTCGTTGGCCATTAATTTTTAGGAAATCCTAAGCAACAACATCTGACGTAAGAGCGAACGTAACATGGTGTTACAACTACTTTGTCTTTTATGGATTTTCAATCTGAGCGTTTGGAAGAAAATAAATTACTCTGGCATGATGGTAGACCCGCCGACTTCCGCCATCTTCAAAATTCTCAATTTTGCCTAAAACTTCGCCACAGTCTTGACAACTACAACAAAGATCTTGTGAGTACAATTCTCACGTCACTTCCGTTGACTGTAAATCGAGTTTATTATGCACCTATCAATGTAAAGCCCGGGAGGGGGGGATACGGGCAAGGGGCGGGGATTTGTGTCAGTGACCCAAAATTTTTGTCAAATGCCCGCGGGTCGGGCGTAGAAAAGTCGTCAAATAAA
>JAOEHT020287589.1:0-10359 GCA_025448195.2 Parazoanthus atlanticus
TACTACAACGGTAGAACTATCCATAACAACAGTCTGGACTGATGCTGCAATGTTTAAGGATTGAACGGCCCTTAGCAACAAAAAAACCAAAAAATACAAGAACAAAACCTTTTTTATACACGATAATATTAAAAACTCACAGCTTGTGGCATCGTGTAATATTTAGTATAAATCCAGAAGTTAAAAAATCTTAAAAATAAAAATCTTAAAATGTATAAAACTGACTAATAGGATCTAAAATTAATCTTAAAATAAATTACATTAATTATGTAAAATGCCCTCGTGCTGTACTTTTCCGTCAACACAAAAATTGCAGTGCCTATATAAAGTTGTTAGACTCATCCAATAAACTGAGTTTTTTAACCAGATTTTTATATGATTCGTGTGCAAGGTCTTTGTTCTCTCTTATCATTGTATTCCATATCGTGGATCCTCTGTATGCAATCCAGATGGAGTGTTTCATGTGCTTGTATTAAAGCGTGACACCACTAGCGAGTCGCGCGCCCTTAATGAATAGATAGGCTAGTTCTTCGCTTTGAACTGGCCATAAGGCTAAAATTTACCTGGGTTTCATGTGTGATATGTGAATACGAACCATCCGTATGTGCATCTTTGAAGTGTAAAGTTATTTCAGACATTGGCAATGCCAACAATGGTAACTTTTCTTTGATAACTTTCGTGTTAATAGATAGCACATATAAAAGCCGTGTCATGTCAAAAATTGTTAAAGTGGAGAGATGGGGAAAGGAAGCAAGCAAATATAAAAATTTGGGTCTATTTAGCTCAAAACGTTTGAATTTTTAAAAGGGTCTTGTGTTGCATTCCCTTCAATATGAGTTGAAACTCGGCAAAAGGGAATAATTTTGATAAACGATAGCCTTCCGCTTTCCAGAGCAAGGAGAAACCTCAGTTGTTGCGCGAAACTCACCTTTTACGACTTCAAAACTGCTTGACTGTCGCAAATTAAAGCACATTTCAAATGTGACATCTTTTTTGCCATATAAAAGCTCGGACGCCTGGTTTACGTCACATGATTTTGGGAATATACTCAATGCGAAAATGCCATGGATGCACCCTCATTATAAATTAGTCCCATTGGTTCCAAACTTTTACAGACCATCGTTAAAACTTGCAAAGGTTGGGGTCAGGTTATATTCTTTTGTTATTAGCAATAACATTATTGGTTATTAGTGTTAGTATTAGCAGTGTTTATTAGAGTTTATAATGAGGGTGCATTCATGGCATTTTCGCATGGAGTATATGCCCTGCCGAGATAGCTTTGGAAACCAAACGGCTTGTATACAATCCATATTACTAATTTATTTTGTTTCTGTACTTTGTTTTGTTGAGGTTCCACTGTAATCGTAGGTACTTATGATTTGCTGCGTCACCACGGAATGACCGCGAGCGTTGTCCGCAAAGGTGATTGGGACGGTCGAAGAAGGAAGAGAGACACTTTAATATCTTCGATCTTCCCAATCATTTCTGTGCATAGCGCTAGCGGCCATTCTGAAAGCGTCTGTGTATGAAAAAACAGTATGATTTGAGGGTTTGGAGTTTTTGACATGTCCGCACGGAAGTGAAACTGTATTTTTGGGTTTATAGAATGAAAGGAACAGGAGTCAAAATCGAGTACCCTTGTGGATGCAGAAAGTAAGTTGGGACCCTTCCATAGAAATGTCAGATTGTTACTCAAGTGACACAGTGCCTACTCCAATTGTTAGGACGTGTAGGTGGTATGTAAGATGTGTGGTCAGTTGACAAATTTACAACAGCACATCATATGCATACTTTTAGAAACCAAAGATTTGCGTAATCTCGTTTTCGGGAGGCAAGTGACTTAACAGTTTTGTCTTTCTCTTCTCTTCTGTTAGTCTCATTTCTTTTTGTCTCATTTTTGTCTTGCTTCTTCTATGTCTCATTTCGTCTTGTCTCATCTCGTCTCATTTCCTCTTGTCTCATCTCTGCTTGTTTCGTCTTATCTCGTCTCGTCTGTTACTGACTCCTCAGTTGTTAGGTGCTATACTTGAAATATTGTTTTGAAAATCAATATTTGTGGTTTAGTTTATTAAACAATAATAATAATAATAACAATATTAATAATAATAATAGTAATAATAATAATAGTAATAAGAATAAAAGTAATAATGAGTATGATTATTGTTATTATTATTATTACCACGGTTTTCCTTTCTGTGACCTTCGAAAACGTATCTCTAGTCCGGAGTTTGGTTTTGGGTTTCTCTCTATCAAACACAACACATTAACCAGTATCGTGTCTGATAAACAACCAATCACCAAATTGCCAAATCAGACTGGTTGGAGAAGTGCTGCTCTAACACACTGGAAGGTGCAGCTCTGTGGGAAATAAGGTTTGATTGATGGAAGGTGCTGTTCTGTTGGTAATAAGGTTTGATTGATGGAAAGCACAGTTCTGTTTGAAGTAAGGTTTGATTTATGGAAGATACTGTTCTGTTGGAAATAAGGGTTGATTGATGGAAGGTGCGGTTCTGTTGGAAATTAGGTTTCATTGATGAAAGGTGCTGTTCTGTTGGAAATAAGGTTTGATTGGTGGAAGGTGCTGTTCTGTTGGAAATAAGGTTTGATGGAAGGAAGGTGCAGCTTTGTTGTAAATATGGTTGATTGATGGAAGGCGCAGCTCTGTTGGATTTAAAGTTTGATTGGTGGAAGATGCAGCTCTGAATTAAAGATTGATTGGTGGAAGGTGCAGCGCTGTTTGAAATACAGTTTGATTGGTGTAAGGTGCAGTTCTGTTGGTTGGAAATAAGGTTTGATTAATGAAGGTGCAGCTCTGTTGGAAACTAACGTTTGACTGGTGGAAGCTGCAGTTCTCTTGGAAATGGGGTTTGATTGTTGAGAGTCAAGAGCCAAACGCCAGATTGAATGTTTGACTTTGAAAGCAGTGAAAACTGTGTTAACGTGGCTCAGTAACAATGACATCTGTTTTGTTCACTAGTGTTAGTGAGACATCAGTGATGATGCCAGTCGTAGCATTTCATGGAACCTGGGCGGTGAATGTAGATGCCACCATGTGGCATGACTACTTAGGTAAGGAGCCTCGAACCGAGCTCATACCAAACTTTGATTGTCAGCAAATGGTAATCACATACTCATGCACTCATGGTGCTGCATGTTCAGCGGTTTCGACGACGGTTTGATTGTTTGGCCCTACCATATTGATTTGTATTACATCTGTTTCCCATAAGATTCAAGTGGCTTTCCTTGTCACAGTACTCCATGAATATCTTCTGCAAACATTTCACATTATTCCCTTTAAAAGTTACTGACTTGTTCAATTGATTAAAATGGTTCTTTGTTTTCTGTTCTTCTGCAAACATTTCACCTTGTTCGTTTTAAAAATAACCGACCTTGTTGATATGACTCAAACGGCTCCTGTTTTCTTTGTTTTTCTGCAAACACTTCACATTATTCGTTTTAAAAATTACGGATTTGTTGATACGACTCAAACGGCACATTGTTCTCTGTTCTGCAATCATGTCACATTACTCCTTTTAAAATACTGGATTTCCTATATAATTGAAACGGCTCTTTGTTCTCTGCTAACAGGGGGAATAATACAATACCACTGCTCAGATCAGGATGTTAACCATGCAGTGCAAATCACAGGATTTGACACCACAGGTACAAACGACCTCCAAATTCAGCACCACTTTCTCTGATCACCCCAGTCCGTCTCTCCAAGTTGTACTAACGAATCGTTTTGTTATGTAAGGACCAGTACCGTACTGGATTCTCCGAAACTCATGGGGCTCTTCATTTGGCATGGACGGATACCTACACGTCGCCATTGGGAAGAATTTGTGTGGTGAGTAACAGACACTCTACCAAATGAAGTTGTTACGTGTAACACTGTCGATATTTTCATAGCTAAGGTCTCTGACCACCTAAAGGTGGCTAACGCTCTGTCAAATGAAGCTGTGAATGTAAATGTCGATTCTCTCAGAGCTAAGGTTTCTAACCACCTGACCGCGGACTAGCACTATATCCAATGAAACTGTGAATGTAATTCTGTCGATTCTTTCAGAGCTAAGGTATCTGACCGCCTGACCGTGGACTCGGTTTAGGCTGTGGTTGTTGTGTTTGTTGTTGTTGTTGTTGTTGTTGTTGTTGTTAACTCTTCAGGTTGAAATACTCTTGCTTTCACCCGTATTACTTTGGTTACGAGGAGTTTTAAATCCATATTTTTCCATTTCAATAGTACTGCGTCATTTTTAGTCTTATTTATCTTTGAGATGATGTTGTATTAAGCTCTTAATAGTTATTTGTAAGGAAAGGTAACATATAGCTTTATTAAGTAAATTTCCATTGGTGTATGGAAGTATTTAAAAATACAGGTATTTGTATAACGCAGAAATTGTAACTAGACAGTAATAGTCATAACTATTAAGTAAGCATTAACAGTAATAGAATATATATAAGAAATATTGTAGAAACCTTCTAGTGGCTTTGACTCGGACTGTGGAGTCACATCGATAATTACTAACCCTGAGTGGTAGTGTTAGGATACAGGGAAGTAGCAGGGGATGGGGATAACTCAATCACTATTTTGTCCCCTTTCTTGTGATTGATAGAAAGTTCCCCTTTACCCTCTCCCCCAGGAGATGCAATTTATTCCATTCCTTTTCTCCTTTTAGTCAAGAGTTACCATCCGAGCTGATATACTATCTATAATTTCACGTACAGAAGGGTTGTAAAGTAACCGCATTCGGATGAACGTTGATTGAATTGTGACTGTAGACTGTGTTTGAATAGTGAAATAAGCTTTATGTTTGTCGGCGTTCAGTCAGTCTAGTGTGCCCCATTCTCTAAAATCCCCTTTTGGATAGTTGTTCCCATTCTTTCCTCTCTTGAACTAATCACCGTAACCGCAGTGTCCTTAAGGGACTTTGCAAACCTTGTTAATTCTATTCAAGCTGTTTGACCTTTGTTCTAGGTCTAGCCGGAGCTCCAACGTATGTTGTTGTGTGACAACCAATATTGCGTGACACCCAAGGCTTATAGTTTTTCTTCACAAGACTGCTCTTCACAAGACTACCGATGCTACAGGAACATGACTGTGTTTATACCCTCGTGTATAACTCACGAGTGCGTGACTGCTAATGCTACAATGTTCGTGACTGCCAGATTTTTGATACACAATTACTTTTTATTTCTTTTTTCCTGATGCTCCAACTTAATTAAGGAGCAATATTAGAGACAAGGCTCTTTCTTAAAGATCCCTTTAAACCCGGCGCTTATTTGAGACACGATGTTTCGAGAAAGGGCGCTATTCCGAACAAACTCGGTACATTTCTGAGATGTTTTTTATGTTTGTGATACGTTTTAGAATTTTGTAAAGAAACACTTTTTATACGATGCCTTATTTGTTCACAATTTTTTTAAACATGGTTTCCATTTTCCTTCAAAATCTTGGAAAGTCCTTGGATTTAGAAGAAAAGGTTCAAGTTCTGGGAAGTTCTTGAGAATAAGTCGAAGTACTTGAAAATCCTTGAATTGGTGGCCATCTGCAGCACCAGAAAATTAACTGTCAAACATTTCGACTTTTTCAAATTTGGATTTTAAAAACTTTTGCCGCAGAAGCTCTTTGAATCTGTTAGTAAAGATCCTGGGAAGTCCTTGAATTAGGTCTTGACTAAGGTTGGAAACCCTGTCTAGTTGAAATACATCTCAAACCATCTTATCATTTCTGTATATAATCATATATCGCCTTTTATAATGACAATATTGTAATGACGAGTTTCCCACGGTCAGAAATTTTGATTTTGGTCAGGGAAATCCCTTTTTTATGAAGTCGTTGAAAAGTCTGGATTTTCTTCTCGAAAAGTTGCAATTTATATTTCAAATAACCTTTAAAAGGTATTCTGGAGTTGCATACTGGTATGGTACGGGCACGCGAGCTGTGTTGTTGTCTTACTCTTTATCAGAAGTGAGACGGTTTTAGGGCCTCCACAGACGAGGGATTTAGTTATCGATAACAATAAGTTGTGGATAACAAAAAGTAATCGATGACTATTAGTGCTTGATATAGCTTTTCCACACACGGGAGATCAGATAAGTAGTTATCGACAACCAATATGGCAACTTGCCTAGCTATGCATGTCATTTTCGTTCCCAGGACGACGCAAATTGGTTTAGTTGTCGATCTCACGGACGAGAAAAATTAGTTGTCGATAACAAAACTGCCATATTAGTTATCGATAACAAAAGTATTTTTCCTTTTGAAAGGAAAAACTCATTAGTTGTCGATAACTAGATTTTTGACAGTTTGGTTATCGATGACTTGAGACACGCATGGGATTTTTTAGTTATCGATTATTTTTTGTTATCGACAACTAATAGTTATCGATAACTGTTTCCCTCGTCTGTGGAGGCCCTTAGTCTCGTTGTAAGCTCATCTTGGCGGTTGGGGCATGGTCAACAGAAATTTACTTTGTGTACAGGTCACTAAGAATACCTATTTTATCAGTAAGAAGTGAGGGATTTCTGTTTTCTCAATTGATTGGGAACCCCGAGCAAGATCACTCTTGATATCAATAAGGCAAGTACATATATTATGTCTGAGTAATATCAAGTCGAGTTCGACCCTAAACCATAAACGTATAATATTCTTGAAGGAATTATTAGTGTTAGACACTACACTCGGTCAAATACTGAAAATAGTGTAGTGGCTAAAACTAATAATTCCTTCAAGAATATTCACCCCCCTACACAACTCACAAGAAAAAACCTTTAATAAACGTGTAAATTATCATTTACAGGCTAGGCTGAAACTCGACTCGAACTAAATTGGATTCAGACACACGCTTCATGTTTCAGTAATCTTCGGACGGCCAAGTCCAAATGGTTCACTATACAGATTTGGCATGCAAGTAGCTTTGGCCCCGCTAATTACCTTCCATGACAACAATCAATCAACACACAGTTACACCTCACACAGCGACACTCACTCACCTCACACAGTGACCCTCGCTCACCGCACACTGTGACATGCATCACACAGTGATACACACCTCACATAGTCGCACATACCTCACACAGTGACACACTGATCTCACAGGGATACTCGCTCACCTTAGACAGTGACACACGCTCGCTTCATACAGTGACACACACTCACCTCACACTGTGACACGCATCACACAGTGACACACACCTCACATAGTGATACTGATCTCACAGGGACACTCGCTCACCTCACACAGTGACACACACTCGCTTCACACAGTGATTCTCGTTCACCTCATACAGTGACACACACCTCACGTGAAACACACCTCACACTGTGTCACACACTCACCTCATACAGTGACACACTCGCTTCACACAGTGACATTCACTCACCTAATACAATGACACACACCTCACACAGTGACACACCTCACACTGACACACACTCACCTCACACAATGACAATCACCTTACAGCGACACACACCTCACAGTCAGTAATGTCAGTAAAAATGTGTTAGTTCAGTGTTCTCAATGTGCCGGTCTATGAAGAAGTTTCATTTGTAGTTTAGTGTATAGATGGTTACGGTTTTTCTCTAATTTGGATAATAACAGTGGCATAAACATTTTAATACTTGTAAAAACCCAAAAGGAACGATTTTTGAAGACATCGATTTCACTCAATATAGTGACGTCGATAAAACTGTGGCGCTCACGACAAAATTGGCTTATGGATAAAGCGCTTGATGAATACTACAAAACATCGTCGTTCAAAAACCCTAGATTATGCAACAAACTACACTTCACAAACCCAGAGGCATCCAGTGGGCTTTGTTATCATAGACTTGGACTTTGCTTTATTATGGAAACCGTCCAAGGAAATCGAGCCGTGTAATCCCCAGATATCAGTTTATAAGGAAATAAACCCATTCTTGGGTGAAAATTTTAACGTAGGTTAGCGCTAACCTCGCTGGGTCCAACTCATTAACAAAAACACGACAACCTTAAATGTGAAAGCAGGTTGAACGCATCTCAAAGAAAGCGAAGGCCGTCCTCGAGGCACGTTACGCAAGTCACGTGGTGATTCTGAAATGTTGTATCTTCCTTGTTCGATCATAAGATTATCATGGTTACTAACTCTTAATGGGAAAATGCTGTATTCTTAATTGGCTTTTGGATATTATATATTCAAGTATATTTCGGTCTATCATACAAGTTGATACTAGTTTATTACTACCAAGATGCATTTCCAATACGATTTAGCCGTCAATACCTTTAACGCTGTCAATGTTTTCTTTGTACTAAATCGTAGAACTGGAGCTCTTTTCAAGTCTTATCACAGCTGACCTTTTGCTGCCTTTATTACATAATTTCGTGGCCCTTGCTAAATATGATCCTGCACGATATTTTAGGGGTCTAGAAGGAAATCTACGTTTTTTCAACACCCCTTGTCACTCAACCTAGATCCAAAGTAAACTTCAATTACTTAAGGTTGCTGTATCCCGCTTTCCATTTTTCTGTGCCAGTGAACTTTACGTAGGTCGTACTCCCACTGATTGATCCGTTTCCATGGTAACCTGACAGGGCCAAGACTCGCTGTTTTCGGCTTTCATAAGAATGAGGCCTCGTTTACACTATACCGGCTATGATTTCGTGCCAAGCCACAGTTCGTTGCATTGCAGTGTAAACAGGAACGGCTTTTCACGGAACAACAACCTGTCCGATGTGTGACATATCGCTTTCGAAAGCGTTCTGTCTTAACGTTCGCATGAAAAGGGTACCGCAAAAATCGTCCAAGTGTAAACAGAAAGTCTGTGGTTTATGACAACACGAAAGTTTTACCGTACAGTGTAAACGAGGCATGAATTTTGCGACCCACATGTTTTACTGTATTAACATTGCACAACAAGGAGAATGTTCGAAGAATTTTTAAAACATTCTACATATTAAAATGTAAAGCCGCCGAATTCTAAAACTCTAAACCTTAAATTGTTCCTGTAGTAACAGCTCTAACACAACAAAAAATGGAGTTTATTGCAGTTGAAAATTAAGAGAAGGTGTATTTGAGGCCCTGTCAAGTTGCCGTGGAAACACAAATTGCGCTGGGAGTATAAGGGTTGATAACCTGAAAGTTGTTAAAACACCAGCTACCAACAACCGGCAGCAATCTGACATGACACATGGATACGTCTTTCATGAAGTTCACTGGCGTAGAAAAAGGGAAAATAAGCCATCTTAAACGTTTAGTAATTCAACCCGCGACAACATGAACGAACCTCCCAAGGTTCGAAAGCAAAATGAACAAATGATTCAAAAGTTCGTTTCGGTCTTGTTAGCGGCTTCAAAAGACCACAGCACAAAGTTTGCAATTTTTGAAGTATTGTTCCCAAATCCAAGCAAAATTTTTGGGCAAATAAAGCCGTAACAGATGTTTCAATGGTTGATGTTTCCATCATTGTCTGCTCCAAACGAAGGCGAGCCAGTGATGTTAACATGGCGCGTTGCACCCGACTGACCAAACAGCTCGTCTTCACTGCCGCTACAGTTGCTGACATATGCACTGTCGCTATCCAAGGAAATGTTGCCCAGCCTCGTTCTCATGCTAGAGCTGAGTGGCGGTATCCGGTCACGTGGGATAAGAAAGTTTGACAGGTTGAACAAGTCCACGAACACCTTGTAACGGTCACTAAAACAACAGTAATCAGGTTGTTAGTAAGGTCTTGAGTTTGACAGTTTTATAAAACTAACATTTCAAAAACAAAAATCTTGCAATTTTAATCCTAAACAAAAAAGAAAAATGTGGCACATATAGGCTAAGCGGTGCGGCATTTTTGAAAGACAATCGCCGATTTGGATTTGTCAACATTCACGAAACGAGCCTGCGAACACGATTTTTAGTTACTTACCCAACAGTAGATCGCAGATACTGATACCCGGATGTACCTCCGGTTCCTGTCTTTGGACCAATCATACGATGTACCATCATCACGTGATTGTCTAATACATTAAAAGACAACTAGTCATTGTGGCTTTCTGTATAAACAATATGACAAAATATGACGAATTGTCACAAAGAAATGAAAATGTTGGCGTAAATTATCTTGTCACAGCTAATGATTCAATTTTTTTTATTACTGTTGCAATATCGAAAGATGCCAAACAATAATTAATAGTAAACAAAGTACTCCAGCGAAACATCATCCATAAAATATATCTGCAACACTGACATAAACGCAAAACTACATGGTGTTTTAATCTAAAACTATTATTTTGTAAACTGCAATTTTCCAGTCGAATATTACTCGTTAATAATTATCTTACCTATAGTATAATAGTAGGGCGTGAGGGTGGTGTGTGGGAGGGAGGGGGG
>JAOEHT020287680.1:0-10358 GCA_025448195.2 Parazoanthus atlanticus
ACATACATACATACATACATACATACATACATACATACATACATACATACATACATACATACATACATACATACAAAGATAAATTGATAGTTTTTTCATACTATTGTTGTAAATTTTTATGTAATTTTTTTAGTCCTGAATTTTTTCTAATTGCTGTTTTAGTATTTGTTATGCGCAGGTGAAAATTTTTATTGAATCCGCGCAATATAAATATAATTAAATATTTAAATAAGCGAAACAAACCTCATACAAGTCGAAACGAAAGAAATTCTTTAATACTTGTAATTGTTTGCCAGTGGCCTTGAAATACAACAGCATCGTTTTTTACACGTCAATATTATTTTCAGGGACTTCGAGCGATGGAGTGGCCGGACATCAATTTTATTAACGGCGGAAAGCGACTTTCAAAAGGCTGACTTGCAGCCAAGATGTTATACGCGAGACGAATAGAGCTCAGCACGTCCAAATTACTTGTACTTTGTCCCTCTTGGATCAACGTTTGCAATTACTAAAATTAAGTAACTAGTGTGTTATAAATAACATTACCATCGAAATGCATCCTGGTCGGTGATAAGACTATGCTTAGAAGCAGTAACGGACAAGCAGTCGAGTTGCGCCGGCGTTAAACATTTTTTGATTCTACCTTCAGAAATGAGACCAAGGTAGATGGAATCGGTTCTAAATTTTGCAACTCAAATTAGTATCCGGCAGAAACCCACAAAAGCAAACAAGTATAAAGCAGTAAGCAAAGAAAGGAGCAGCAGAAAATGACTTTTCTACCGGCGGTCCTATCTGCTTAATGTCCCTGTGGAAAATCTATAAATACTTTAAGGGAATGCATTGCTGACCGGCTGCACTTCAAACTTATATATCAAATCGGAAAATCAGTACATGTGTTTGATCAGTTAGTGTATGTTACAGTTGTGTTGGAAATTGGCCAGTACATGTCTTATGTTTTAGGTAATGGAACTTGTGATTAGACAGCACTAGTCGCGCGTTACATGTTGTGCTTGTTCTTGGACAGCACTCGCCTGAGCCATATTCGCAAACTGGCCAATAGGTCTTATGTTACTGATCGTATTGTGATTGGTCAGCACAAGTCACATGAAAAGGTTGTACTGAATGGCCAGTATATGTCTCATACAAGTCGTTTGTTATTGCCCAACCCATTACGTGTTACATACCATGTCATAACGTGTTACAGGTAATAAGTGTGATTAGCCAGTACTATAACGCGTTACAGGTCGTGTTTGCGATTGGCCAGTACCTATCACGTGTTACAGGTTGTTTGTGATTGGCCAGTACCTATCACGTGTTACAGGTTATGTTTGTAATTGCGCGGTACTTAAAACGTGTTACAGATGTTTATAATTGGCCAGTGCTAATAACGTGTTACAGGTTATGTTTGTAATTGGCCAGTGCCTATCACGTGTTGCAGGCCATGTACTTATCACGTGTTACAAGTCATATTTGTGATGGCCAAGAAATTACAAGAAAAATCTTTGCAAATCTTAGTTCATTCTTCAAACACTGCTTTGACAGTTTCACCAAAAACTGTATTTAAACATCTATTTAACAAGGCCGGTAACCAAACTGAATTAGATTTCTAGTACAGGAGAAAATTCCAGGGTCGATACGCTTTCACAGTTTTTAAAATCCAGAACTTTCCAGTAATTTGTTTAGAATATTTCCAGGAGTATTTAAACTCACAACAACTTTTATAAACATTACTAAATCGCTAAGAAACAGTCGACAGAAATGTAACGATTCAAAAATATCTGCGAGCATAAAGAGGAAAACGGATGATTTTAAGTTCAATTACCATTAGTTCTCCAGGAGTCAGTTTAACTTGCCAGGACTATTCCAGAAGTTTCCAGGAAGAAAACAAATTCTAGGACTTTTCAGGGAATCAAGGAAGTGTACGAATTTGCAACTCATTAGTTATCGCCTGGTCTTCACAACTTGTACCCCAAAAAATGATGTGAAAATACACGAAAGGGAAAGCGAAATTTGAAGTAAGGCTACATGGTAAATAAAACCACTCTTTAAGTCGAGTGTTTAAGACAATTGGCCAACAACAGTGGTCAGCAATATTTGAGGCAGCTTTTAAGCAACAAGGACGAGAACGTCAACGACCTTTAGCAGCCGAGACGGCAAAGGCTTGGACGACAGCTGCTGAAAATATACTATCTTGTGTTCTCTTTAACTTTTGTTTGCTTATAATCCAGGCGTTCTTATTATTTAATTGCGTTAAAAAGTGCGAATGGCACGAACTGCAGCAGACAGTTATAAAGCTGAAAGCTGAACTTATAACAGGGCAATTTGTCAGTAAGGCTCTACTCTCTGAACGAAAGACCCTATTGGCTCTTTGACAATAGCATTAACAATAGTTGACACGTTCTGACAATACGTCATTGTATGTTTGTCTAATGGATGGTTAGGTTTATCCCAAAGGTTAGGGTTATTTATATTGTATTTTTATCCAATAGCATCTCTCGTTCTCAAGAGTAGAAGGTGACTCCAACTTGTTCGCGAAGTTCACGTTCTCTACAAAACCAAAACATTTTGCTTTTCATGTTGTATTTTTTGCTCGACGGTCACCAGGTGGTAAGCGTGGTGCATTTCCACGTGCAAATATTGTATAAAACTATTGTTTTGTGCTTTCCTCGTCGCCTTCGCAGTACTGATTACTAAAGTCCCTAACGACAATGACACAATGCAATGGACTTAATTAATGAATACAGTAACTGTATATGAGGATAGAAAAAACAGGGCAATTTTCAACGTAGTATTTAGAAACAGAACTTGAACAGCTCAATTTTGTAGTTTTGTAGACAACGTGAACGCCGGCTTTACAAACAATGCTTTTAATTTTGCCATTCATACACCTTCAAGCAAGACAACAAATAAATGAATTAATTATATTAACAAGTAGGTGGGAAGTTAAAAGTCTAGCAGTTGTTATAGAGCGTTTTCACGTGACGTCATGGCCGCCATGTTGGCGCCCTTTTACAATGGAGTTGTAATTATTTTCTTTTGTTAGGGTCACCAACATGGCCGCCATGCCCTTTGTTATTTGAATCCCTGGGGATTGAGTGAAAACGCTCTATTGTTGGCGTTACTACCGTCAGTGCTTCAGCTCTCTTTCAATAATATCCACAATGCCACTTGTCAGTACTGAGCAGTGTAAACTGCATACTTTTAAAATCTTGACTGCTGAGCCCAAGACATGCAGGCTCAAATAATGACTGTACAGTTTGTGGGTGTCAGTATACACACAGGTGCTGAAGCTACGAATAGCTTGTTTTGGATGCGGTCGAGCTTCAATGGATAGCACAATTTTAAGCAAGTGTATGTACATTTGAGCTTCCTTTTACAATTAAATATAAAAAAACAAAAATGTTCACCAGTTAGATTCTTGTGTAGTTGTCATTCCTTGTGATTGTGGAATGCTTTAGAGTAAATGACCAATACATTTGCACAAAATGGCGAAATCAGGGTTCGTTCTCTTTTGACTACTTTTCACAACTTCCTTGACCTTCTAAGCAGTCTTCCCTGAACTAATTTTGAATATCCTTTCTTGGCGATACCGAAAACTATTCTCGATTAATGCTTTTTTCGGCATAATAACTAAGGTCAAGATAGCAAATACGTAGTCTTTGGGAAATAAAAATATTTATCAACCTATAAGTCCAATCTCTTGGGAATATAGCCTGAGTCGAGTTTCTGTTTTCTTTTTGCTCTTAAAAGTAAAGTGACCCATGTTTTCATACAGAAATTCTCATTTTTTCTGTCTTTCCATGACCTAAATCAAAATTTTCTGAATTTCTAAGCCTGGAAAACGAGTTTGTAAAATTCCATGACTTCCCAGGTTTTTCATGACTCGTAGGAACCCTGTGATATCTAAACAAACACCAGTTTACCCATAGAATACTCAATGGCATCCATCATAAACTATTTGCAGCTTCGTGGCCTGTATGTACACAGTCAAGTCTCAATCTATGCCGGGTTCAAGTCTTTGATTTGTTTGATTAGATAAGTCTTCTCGTCATTGAACTGCTCGTCCTCTGTTGAAGAAAGGAAATAAGAAACTTTGTGAGATACAGACTGATACAGAAGCTGTAATTCTTGTAAGTAAAAATGAATAATCGATGAAAGTATTAAAGATAACATTTTGGCTGTAAGTCAGTGAAAACTGTCAATTTCATTTACAAATTGTGCAGCTTATAGCAGAACACCACGACTACACCGTGATTTGAGATCCTGTATATAGTTATGACCGATTTCTGTATACACTTTTTTGTATAAACGTCTATTCTTTGGGCTGAAGATGAACGTTCTTAACTCTTTTCATGATCGAATGTTTTAGAAATGTTCTTGATATTTTTTGGAATTCAAAGGCTGTTCACAACGTCCAAGTCGTAATATACTTACATACATACATTTATACATACATACATACATACATACATACATACATACACACATACACACACACACACACACACACACACACACACACACATACACACATACACACATACACACATGCACACATGCACACATGTATGCACACACTATTTCAGACACTGAACTCTAGGACGTTTTGGCACTGAATTCAGGGACTTTCAAGGGATTTTCTTTCAAAGTAGAAAAGCTGGCCTGAAATGAAGTAAATATCACAAAACAATTTACCATAAAGGTTTTGCACGTCAAAGAGATACATGTATTTCGGATTTTTTAAACTAAATAATTGATTTCACACAGTCGGTCTTTAGTTTTAGAGTATTTTTGAGTATAAAAAGTCACTAGACAATAAAAAAAACATGATTGTAGAATGTACAGTGTTGTTTTCAAGAGCTTTCAAGCGCCTGAGTCTCAATTCGAGGACTTTCAAGTCCTTGAATTCAAACGGATTTTCAAGATCATACAAACCCCGAGTATTGCACTTTTACAGGTAAACCTTCATAAAACAACTGTTTCTTCAAATACCATGTTTGTACAAGGTATTCGCAAAATCAATAGAAACTTAGACATTTCAGAACATAAATTCTAGCTCACAACACTTGATTTTTAAATTAATATACCCCTTGCGTATACAATGAGCTATCACTTGCTCTGACAACGTGAAGTCAATTTATCGAAACAATTAAAACCAATGTGTATATTTTAATTAGGTTTTGCAAGTTTACTGCCAAACCCGTAAGACTGTGAACAGTAACGCAAAAGTTTTATAAAGTTAATATTGTTCCTCAGCCAATCAGAAAAAAGCTCAAACAACTACAACTGTGGAGTCAAATCGCAGTTGCGTCGGCTGAAGTGTTTTGTGGTAAGGATCTCATTCTTGATAGGCTAAGCAACATATTCCACAAATTATTCTTCGCACGAATTCACGGTTATACGGATTTAACAGTAACTCTTAAACAAACCAGCATTTACCTGTTCTGTCTGTGTGAAAATTTGTCAAAAAGTCTACCAGTTTATCTTTATTTTTCAGGAGAATATCCAGTATTGACGGAGTTTTGTTAGGATTGGCAACAAACACCTAAGAGGGTAAACGGGCACACTTCAATAGTTTATTCAATGATAAGTAAAGAAAAGACATTGCAGCAAGTGGCTGAATTGCGTACATTACAAAAACAATTATTACAAAAATTGCAACAGATCTAAAATTTGACACGACGAAACGACAAAACTATTTTTTTAAATGGTTTGTTTTCCATTTTGACAGATTGAACCGACAGACCACTTTCACAATACGCCCCAGTGACCATGAACAAAAACTTTGAGTCGAGGCCAGAAAGGCCGAAATACAGCAAACGTATGACAACTTGGACCTTGGCCTCGACTTGAAGTTTTTGTTTAAGGCCACTGGGGCATATTATGAAAGTGGACTATGAGGATGTCTTAGATTGTGGTGCTGGGGGTGGCTGTCACGAACCAGGCAGTGCAGGCACAGATCTTAGCTGTTGACGATCTTGTTAAAAAGGGATTTACATATTTTTTGGTGGTGGTTGCAGAGTGATTTGATGTTAATCCTATTGCGGGATAAACAGTAATATTAGTTGAGATAAATAATAGTTATACCTCTCTTCTGTACATGTTCCAGTTTTTTTCATTAGATAATTTGGTAAGGAATAGTGGAAAACTGGTACTAACAGCATAATCTAGGAAATGATGCATGTGATTTAGAAAAAGTGTTAGGTCGTGAGGAGGAACATTGGCCCTCTTAAGCTATATTGTGCCAAACAAAATAACGTATGTGGTTCCTGTCACATACCCGCAAAAATGTTTGGTCGGTCGGTCGGACTTAATATTCTATTTTTTGTTAACATTTTTGCATATAAATCGTTCCAAGGCCATACCAACTTAATTAGTTGGTTTACGGGATCCGCTGGTCCAATTTTCTCGAAAATTGAAAACGAAAGTTTCGACTTTGAGTTAAATGTGGAAAATATTCAGGCTTTTCATTCAAAGACAGCGTGGCTTGCAGTAAATTGCAAAGTAGTTCAAGTCCTATAATATATTGCGAGGATCTTTTGACCCAGTGAACAGTTTCAGAATCGCATCACGCAGTGAAAAATATTGAAACGTGTATGTAAGTCTACCGATATTTTTTTTTTCTCAAAACGTAGTAGTTCGGTTGTACTTTTAAAGTGTGATTTGTACTGAAACAACTATATGGCTCGCGACTTCTTTTGCCTCCTTCGGTCCAATATTGACCCAAACATTCCGTAAACCAACCAATTAAGTTGGTGTGGCCTAAAGAAAGTTAATATGCCCACGACCTTAGCGATAACTCGTTTTGCTCAGGAATTAATTAAACTGTATGATCTGACATGATGAAGTCATGGTATTATGTTCCAAACAAAGTAAGGACACACCGTTTGAGATTAAATGAAGTCATAATCTCGAAAAACTTTGTTTTTATGAACATGTGTACTCTGCCCGGTACTAAAATTGTGTCAAGACTACAGCTAAGAATTAGCAAGGTTATGGACCAGTCATTATTTATGGCCGGGGTTGGGGGTGAAGAGAAAATATTTTTTGTTCTCAAAAATCTTTGACCCAACCTGGTTTTGAGGCTTTTCTCAGTACAAATGACTCTTTAAAAACTCACTCGCATGTAAAACTGCCGAAAAATATTTGCTACCCAACCAATTTCTCTTCAGCGCCAATCCCGGTGAAAAATAATGACTGGTCCTTTATGGTATTAAAATACTCGGTTATATCCAGTGTATATATCCAATGACTGGTCCTTTATGGTATTAAAATTTTGTAGGGTCGCAAAGTTTGACGATCAAAATTAGGGTCAGTCAGGTGACAGAAACTAACTGTATTATTTTGCTTGGCCTTAAAAGCTATAGTCTCCTTGAAGCTTTCTTCACAAGTTCTTTACTTGGTCTTCCAGGATGGATTGTTGTGTTTAAGAAGGGCTCAGTGGTTTGATACTTGAGACGATTTCAAAGAATTTACCATTTACAATAATATTTTGGTGTGCAAATGAAATACCGAGTTGCATTGGTTTAAAAACTAAAGGTTGGGCGTATAGAAGATCTCACTGTGTCATCCAAATACTGACCTTAAAAACATGAAAAGCTTCAAATTGGATGTTTCTGCTCTTGTCCCTGAGCATGTTCATCATCAGCTTGAGGTTCTCAGGGTTGCTGATGTAGCGAGTCATCACAGTGAAGTTATGTCTGTCCAGAAGCAACTCTCCAAGTAACTGAAATTATTGCAAAATTGACTGGAAATAAACGCCTATTAATTATTTGTAACGGGGGCTGAGTTAGGGGAGGGGCTGAGGGGGCCTAGCCCCCCCTTCCCCTTTATCAGTACACTTTACAATTAAAAAGGAATGTAAGGAAAAGGCAACAGCAACATCTCCGGTCCCTCTGGACCACTCCTTGTTTTGAATCATCTGGTTGGGTGCCATTTCTGAAACATCTGGTTGGGCCCCCCTTTGTGTATCATCTGGGTGGGCTCCCATTTCTGAATCATCTGGTTGGACCATCCTAACTTTTAAAGCATCTGGTTGGGCCCCCTTTGTGCATCATCAGGCTGGGCCCCCTATTCTGTATCATCTGGTTGGAGCATCCTAACTTCTAAAACATCTGACTGGGCCCCCCTTTGTGCATCATCAGGCTGGGCCCCCTATTCTGTATCATCTGGTTGCTCCCTCCTTTCTAAATCATCTGGCTGGGTCATCCTAACTTCTAAAACATCTGTTTGGGCCCCCCTCTGTGTCATCTAGCTCCACCACCCTTTCTGTTTCATCTGGTTGCCCCCCCCCCAACTAATTTCTGTATTGTCTGATTACATCCCTTTTGAAACATCTGGTAGTGCCCCCTTAGTTCTGAAAAATCTTGCTGGGCCCCCTTTTCTGAAATTTCCGGATCTGCACCACAATAGCGGAGCTCACTATCGAGGAAATGAAAAGTTACCAATCACATTACTTTTTCATCGCTACTTTAACCTTGGCATTTTTGTGGAGCTTCGAGGATTGTTTTCGCCTGCAATCAATCCAATCTTAATTCAAACAAAGCCAAACTATCTGGTGGATGGGGTGGTACTTGTTATTATTCTGTACAGCTGCTGATCTCTTTGCCCCAGACCGTAGAACTGTAAAACTCTGTCTACAGTTGACTAAGTTTAGCAAAAAGGTAGCTATATTTACGTCCCTCTGTGAGAATGATAAATTGATCTCACCTTAAGTGACTGCCTCCTTGTCACATAATTTTCAGAATATAACAGGGCACCATAACGTTCAAAGAACTGTAAAACAAGCAAACAGACAATGTATCAACAGGGTTGTAAGGTAAGGAGATGAACTGTGATCAAAGAACTGTGAAAAAAGGCAAACAGACAGTCAGGTATCCATATTCGTTGTTTAACATACTTGTCAGCAGGGCAAGAATGTCTCACTCTATACTTGCCCCTATGAAATTTAACTCGCCCAGTCAAACTTTTAAGATTTTGCAGAACAAGTCATCCTCAGTTCATACTGATAATACTTCATGTTCTATTTATCATCCAGGACAATTATATTAGTATATAATTACTAACTGTTAAGTGTTATTTTGAAAGATACAAAATAAATGTAGCTGATAACTGTCCAACAGCAATTAACTAAAGATAGCTTCTTTTTCAGGAAACCCTCCAACACACTTTCAATGTACTTGAGCCATGGTCTTCCTTTTGTCCATTCTGGTAAAAATGGCCAACATCTAGATCTCTTTAGATTTATATTTATATTTAGTTTGCTGAGACTTTATTTTTTCTCTTGTCCCTGGTTTCTTTTGAGGTGACTGGGAAACACCTTGAGTACTTAGTTTTGCTACATGATTGAATGTTATGCCAGCACCGACTTTTGAGTCCTCAATCCTTCGCAAATGGGAGATACCACACATTCTAATAAAACTGCCAAATGATACAATGGATCAAGGTCGTCTGGCAAAGGCCGACAAGTGAGCGTGGGGCTGAGCTTGAGCAATCACCATGAGCATTAAGCTTCCCCCTTTTCTATTTTGCTCCCCTGCAGTGCTTCACTAGATCTATTAAACAGCGAGCCACACTTCTGCTTACCAAGGGTAAGAGACTGCTCACAGTCTACTAAAAATTATAAGACTTAACAGCAAGAACAAAATAATATCATACTAACAGTGGAAGGCTAGCTAGTTTTTAGAATAACTGTTTTCTTCTGTCTCAAAGAGAAAGTAAGATGCACAGTTGGCTCAACCGACAAAAATTGATATGGTATGTTTTTTGCTGCAAAGTTGGGTAGAAGGCTGACATTTTGAGTGCTAGCCCTTTGCCATAGCAAAATCATAACTCAACTTACCTTGTCATAATTCTTGTCTAGAAATTCTGCACATATAATTTTGTGTCTTGTGAGTAACTCCTGAAAGCAAGATAGAGAATCACACTGATTAAAGAACATTGACACAAACACATCTAACTAGCACATACATCATTAATACATGGATATATTAAACCTAACAACACAAAATTGGGTAGACTAACTATATAAAGTGTTACAAGGGATCTAAATCTAATTTACATTTAGTAATTGAGCCGGGTAAAATGTCACAAGTCAGGCATGTTGGATTTCATGATCAGGTGGGCATCTTGGGGTTTTTTTCTGATATCAGTAAACGTTCTAATTTTTATCAAAAGTGCTCTAAAGCTTCCAATTATTAACAGGGTTCACACTGAAAATGAGGAATGGAATTCCATGACTTTTCCATGACCCCAAAATGCTGCTTTCCCAATGTATTTTCACTCAATTACAAGGAGGATGTTTGAAACTTGCACACAACTAGAAATAGTTAGGCAAAAAATATTGAAATTCCATGACT